>RJWT010036415.1:0-13265 GCA_004365215.1 Cuniculus paca | reverse complement strand
TTTTCTTTTTTCTTATTCATACAAATAACATCTTCTTAAGAGGAAAAGTTTTAAAAGCAAATAAATTCCCACTAGGTTGGTTTGAGAAAGACGTTAAATTTTATTTACATAAAAAAGTAAGCTTTGAGACTTTTTGAGGCAGGAATGACTACAATTTGGCATGAAAATGATTATAAGTTTTTTCTGGTTGAAGGAAGAATATACCATTCCTTTGGCTCAAAGAACAACCAGGAAAATGAGATCTCATAATCATGTGGGACCATTTTGTCCTTTCTATGTGGGCAGTTTGAGGACAAGTATCTACAATCCATATGGAACCTTCTGGTTAAATCATTCCTACAATCTGCTGAAAGAAGATATTCCACTAAACTCCAGTCTCTTTCTTAAGTGCTTTCAATAAATTACCACAGATGTGAAAGTCACTTTTGACATTTACTGGAAAAATTGATCTTTTCTGTAATGTCGAGTCTCCCCCCACCGACAGAATATGTTTTATTGCATCTTTATTGCAAATCTAATTTGTAATTCATCTCTTTCTTACTTATTTAAGTCATAGTTGTCTGCAGGAGACTATCAGTCAACTAGGAGGAAATATTCCACTAGTAGAGGTAGAATATAAAGGAAATGGCATTATTTTGCTGTCTGTAAAATGTTATTTTTTTAAAGGTTCCACCTTAAGCATTTAAAATTATACCATAATAATTCAACAGTACAAATTTGGTCACCCACAAGAGAAATCTAGCTTTAGCTGTGCTGTAATAATTTGAAACTACAAATTTTAATTATCTGAAAGAAAAACTGGCAGAAAAAGACTGACAAAAATGTGGCAAGTAGTAGATTTATGGAAATATCTAGTATGTGGTATGAATAAATGTGTGATAAGAACAGATGTGGAAAAATTAAGTTGCACCTACTCAGAAATTGAATGTAAGGGAATGTTATTCTCTAACAGATTTTACTTTCCTGGCTAGGTGTCCATGGTACACGTGCAGGTAAAGGCTTTGTTGTATGTGCAACATTAAATATTCATTACAGAGAAGATATGCATGCACTTGAAGGACTCCCTCTCTTCTCACAAATGACAGGAAAAAAACTCCTATTTGGGTGCCAGTGATAGCTGTTTGCTAACACTTCCTCATTGGCCTGCAAACTGTACCACATCGGTAAAATATATCATTTGTCTTCCTCATTTGTTCTGGGGGACATGAACATAGACCACAGATCTGACTGACTGGTGTTTCCTTATAAATCAGTATGGGTGATCACTTTTAAGGTAATAGCCACAGATTAAATTTAATGACTTAGATATTATATACTATCAACATAGTAGTTTGTGTCTAGTTGAAGCAAAAACATATGAAAATTAATATGACACCCAAATGTGACTCAGATTGTGAATTAAAGAGAGAGAGAGAGAGGCAGAATTTAAACCAAGTCAAGCACTGTATTACAGTTCCTTAGTACTTAAATTAAGGGCTTCAGGAAAATCTCACAGTGACAAAGTAGTATCATGCAGTTCACCCACACCATGTATTAGGGATGTTTCTGCCTAGATTTTCTTCTCCCTCCCCCATAAACTGACTCATTCTGTTGCTGAAGAACATTGTTTTCCTCTTGGCACATATCATAGCTTCAAAACTTTGGCTTCTGGAGCTCAGGTGAGTAATCTGTCAGCAGGGACACCATGACAGCCTGGGATGACACAACAGAAAAAGGAGAATGAAAGAAAAGGATAAGCATTAGCAACAGCCTGCTTTGGAACCTAAGAAAGAGTAGCTAGGTTTCAGTTTTGTAGTACTACAGTTAAAATATGTTTTCCCAAGGAAATTATGAGGGACCAGTTCTGGACTGGTGTTTATTTTTATTTGGATGAAGACTTGAGGGATCAGGCAAATCCCAAAATGCACAAACATAAGGCTTACATAGGCCTCATTGCAGAACTAGTGGGTTAGAGAGGTGAAATGTGATCTCACAGTGATTGCCACAATTTGATTTTCAAGTCATAAGCTAAAACTCAGGTATTGGCTGCTTTTATAGAAATGTAATCACTCCTATCCCAGTTCTTTATGCTTACACAATGGTTTGGTCACTTGCAACCTGGAGAAGTTTAAGCTAAATCAGATGTAGAGTAATAAAAATAAACCATTTGGACAAATAAGTATCTTCTAGCTGAATATTTGCCTTCTTGAAAGAGCATCAATTTTATAGCCAACGGTATAGCTTTCCATTGGACTGTCAGTCACAAATAGTAACTTTGTTTTTTACTCTTCCCAATCTCAATAGTAGTAACGATAGTGATAATGTCACTAACAAAAATGGTGAACACATATTGAGAACTTAGGAGGTATCAGATGCTTCATCATGTGTTAGTCAAGAAATACTTGCCAGGCATTGTGCCAAGTACTTTGGTGAGCTAGAGAGAAATGTTCATGTTTTACCACATTTAATGTTATAACCTTCTAAGGTTGCTCTGTCATTTTCATGTAGAGATGAAGAAATCCACTCTTGAAACAACAGGTAAATGGGTTGAAAGCCAGTTTCTTGGACTTCACTCTTAAGAGGTAGTTTCACTACCTCTCAAATACTTGCTTTTATACATCAACCATGGTGTATGGGTGTAGTTAGGCTATTTAAGAAGAATAAGTCTCATATTTCACAGGTATTTATAGAAAGTCTTTATGAAACAGTTATAATATGCCAGGCCTGTGCTGTGTGCTTTATGTACACTGTACATACCTTTAATACCATTGCCTAGTGTGTAAAGTAGTAAGGGAAATAAAATACAGATGAAGAAAGTGAGATGTAGGAATTTTCCTGAGTGGTGATGGTGAGATGTAAATCTTCCCTGCCTGCCCCTGGAACCTGATTACTACGCTCAGATGATTTTTACCTCAACAAATCCTCCCAATCTTATGAAGTTGTTCCTATTTTATCCTCATTTATGAATAAATTTAGTGAAATTAGGGAACTTGGCCAACATAAAAGAGCCAGCCAGAATTTTGACTTGATTTCCAAAGGCTGTGTTCTAAAACCAATGTCCTATGTTGCTTTTATGCTACAAAAATGTATTGAACACATACTTAGATGTTCTGGATACTCACCTTGATATAACACAGAACACTACAGACTAGATCATTGTTCTAATAAAGATTTTTTTTCATTTTAGTGTGGGGAACAGATGATAGAAAATCAAGTAAATATTCCAGGTACTACATTTATAAAAATAAAGATTTACAAGTGATAAAGGAAGCTAGAAAATCACTTGAGAGTGGGCAGCTTGGAAAGACCTTGCTAAATGAGTGACATTTAAGGTAAGGCTCAATGACAAGAAGGAACTAGGAAGGACAAATTGTAGAATAAAAACATCCACTACATAAAAACATTTTAAGTTTTTCTGTGGGTTAGTGGGACCACATCTCAGGTTTTGCTTTGTTGTTCTTACTCACTGAACATGTCAATCTTATTTTAAATAAAAACTTAGAAAGTCAGCTTGGGGTAGGATCAAGATTTAGTTAAAAAAATACGACAGCTAAATAAGAATGTCGGGCAAACAACAAAATGTTTTCTCTCTGTAACTATGTCGTAGATACTGCATGGGACATACTTATACTAAAAAATATTGTTTATTATTATTCCATTTTATCTTAACCTAGCTTAGAGAGCAGGTAGCAGTGCTTTGAAAAAAGTTTCTGATGCTTTTTGTTTTGTTTTGTTTTTGTTTTTATTTTTTGCAGAGAGTCCCTCTAGGTTATTTTAGGTTTACACTAAAATGTGTAGGCAGAAGAAAAAAATCTACCTTTTTTTTGGGAGTCCTACTTCTTTATTAATCATTGAAAAATTACAAACGCAAGATGTGTGGGGAGGAAAGGGTAGTTTTGTTTATGTTTTTAAACAGAGATTCAAAGGCCCATGTGCTACAGAAAAAATGTGATTGCTACAGTGTTCTGAACAGCACTGCTGGAAATCACATGTTGAGAGAGTACATTTATTTTTTATTTAAAGTTTTTGTACAGTTTAGAAACAAGGTTTTTACCCTCCTTTATTTATATACCTTCAATCAGTTACTTTAGGCATCTCAGAACCAGAGGCCAAATTGTGTCTTTTCTTCCTTCATCATCCTGATTTTTAAGTGAAATTATGTGTGTAAAAATCACTCTCTAGAGTTGTCCAATAGAACTTTCTGCAATGATAAAAATATTCTGCCTGTGGTGTCCAATAAAGTAGCCACTAGCCGCAGTGAGTACTGAGCACTTAATGTGGGTATTGCAGTTAGTATGACTGAGGAATTAAATTTTCAACTTTATTAAGTTTTAATTTAAACTTAAATATCCATGTGTGCCTAGAGGCTACTACTGTATTGGATGAGGCAGTTTATTGTTCTAGGACAATAGGTAAGTATTGTCCCTTTAGAGTATCCTCCAAAAATATATCACGGCAGTGGTGAATGAGCCTAAAGGCCATTCTAAATAAGCAGTCCAAAAATAATTTCTTTGCCTACAAGACAGGAATGTAGTCTTGATGATCTTTAAGGTGTCATCCTACTTAAAATGTTATACATCTATGAATTATGCCAGTTATGTGGGAAGCATTGAGCTACATGCATAGCCCTTTTAAATTAATTAATTAATTAATTTTTATTTTGAGGCAAGGCTCATGCTAGGCTCATACTTGTCCTTTTGCATCAGCCTCCCAGAGTTCTGGGATTATAGGCATGTGCTGCCATCCTTGGATATTCTTTTCTTTTTAAAAAATCTCCAATGCTTGGAAGAGGACCATGCACAGGGCAGATACTCAGTGTGCGGCTACTAAAATGAACTGAACTCAGTAAATAGGGGCTTCTAATAACACAAAGATATTCTAAATAAAATAATATACCTTATAGTGGCTGGCAAACAAGGATGGCTATAGTTCAGGCTAATCAGGGGGAGTAAAAATTTTTATTAAAGTTGGTTTATTTGGAAGGGGATCAGTTTTGCTGCATTAAAATACTATAAATGCTAATGAACAATTATGATCTATTTTGAATTTCCTGGACAAAACTGGTGCTATGTGAGTGAGTATTGTAGTTGAATAATCTTGGTTGCTTATTATTTTGCCAAAAGCACAAATGACCCAGTTGGAACCACACAGAGAATTTCTTATTCTTCCATTCCCTATTTCTTGCTTACCATGATTGTCCACTTTCTGTTTTCTGCCTCTTGGAACACTAGTGATCGTGGAGAATAAAACACCTCGTCATCCACTTCTTCTGCTTTTCGGGGCAAGCAGTGTAAAAATATCCAGTCAGAGGCAGCAACTTTAGCGGTCTAAAGAGATGGGGATAAGACCATGCTTTCATTATTGGATGCAGCAGTCATTTTGTCTCCTTCAATGTTTAAAAACACATATGTCCTGGAGTCAGAAAGCAATGCAAAGGGAGAGACAAATGGGCAGAGTAAAATTTTTAGCTCAAGGCACCAAGGGAAAGTATGCATAATTCTTTCAGTTTATGGAATTCTATAGTAAAATTTTTATTTGGGAAATCGTCATTCTGCATTAAATCACTAACTCAGTTTCCTAACAGTCTATCTAGTGGGATATTGGGCATTTCAATAAATAACTATACTTGTATAATATGTGGTTGATAGCAAAAGTCATCAATCATACCCAAATATATTAAAAAGTTGCTCTGATGTGATAGTATTATATTTTGAGCTTATCTCCAACTTACGATTTTTAGCATATGAAGCACACTTTGTCACTAATTAAAACAACCTTGAAAAAGAACTGAGTTAGAAGTGCATTAAGCAGCATTATGAACACTATTTACTAGGTATTTCAGTCTTAATGCAAATGTACTATCTCAATTTTCTCCAACAATTTCTTCTCAAAAGTTGCATTTTCCCATCTATTTCCATTGTTCACTTACAGAGTCACAATGACATTTCCTCATACTTTGTTGGATCAAAATTACTGCCTTTGTACTAAAATTATGTTTTTTCGCCCTACCTCTAAGTTCAGAACATTCTGTATCTCTAAAATACTAGCAAAATGACATGGAAAAGGAGTAACATTTATACATGTCATATATCAGTGAAGTGACTGTTCTTCAAACCTACAGTCCCAGCACCAGAAAAACTTCTAGTATTAATCGAGGTAAATATAATGTAAACCATAGATAATTTAAAATAGCTCCATGAAATATTTGCAACTTACAATGGCAAAAGACTAACCACAATATGTAAAAAGCTCTCAAGGATGAAAATGCAAGAAAAAAATGACCAAAGAATATGACTGCAATTTATAGAAAAAGAAATGGAAATGGCCAATAAACATAAAAAGATGTTTAACTTCATTAGTAATTAGGAGAATTCAAATTTTTAAAAAAATGAGATGCCATTTTTTCTTTAGATGTACAAAATTTAAAAATATAAATAACAACTAAGAATAGAAAATATGTGGAAAAAAGAGTATAATAGTGAACTGTGGGAGTACAAATTGTTCATTATTTTTGACAATCGATTTAGTAGCATCTCCCGTACTTTAAAATGTATGTAACACATCACCCTCACATTTTTTCTTTAGGAACTTATTCACCAGTAATACTTATGTGTGTGGTGCTCATTGCAGTAATGTTTGAAATTGGAATTTTTGGAAATAGTTTAATTTATAGGAACATTATACATAGGTATATTATGATCATACTTTGGAGTCTAAAATTCCACTTATGGGAAATCAGCAGTTGTGTGTATGGGCAGGCATATGTAAATGGACAGAAGAAGTCTGCAAAGAGACACATCATATTGTTAAACAGTGGCTACTTTCAGGAATAGTCATGGTTAAGAGGGTAAGGGAAACATTTTCACTTTTTGTTTCTCAAACTTTTATGCCATTTGAAATATAATAGCAAGGAACTTGTATGTATGTATTACTTTATTAATAAAATATTTATTGTACTTGCTTAATCACTTTCTCCACCAAAGCAGATTAGTTTTTCTGTTGACAAAACTCCAATATGTGCCTGACTTAGCGTATTTTTCCAAAACAGTGGTTCTCAAAGTGTGACCCATGAGCAGGAGCATTGCATCGTCTGGGGACTAAGTAGGTACAAATTCTCAGGGCTCACTGAGATTTAGATTTCATCAGAACCCCTGGCAGGGGGACAACCAGCTACATGTTAACATCTCCTCCAACTGATTCTAATGCCTACTCAAGATTGAGGCAAACTGCTCCGGATTTATCAGAAGGCCTCAGATTGAATGAGAGTCCTTTGCGAATGCCCTGGAGGAAGTTGGCAAAACTAAATGGGATTGAGGGGTCCTTGGAAAATACAAGAAAGGAGTACCCTGCAGAGCACTGTGACGGGGCCTGCTGTAGGAGAGAAATCAGAAGAACATACATGCGTCAGAAGTAGCCCGATGTCTACAAATATATACAAAGTAAAGCATTCTAGTACCTTTAATGCTGTAAGAGGGAAAAGAGTGCCTCTCTCTGTGCTGCCTGAACTTTGAATTCCTTCGTCTAGCACAAAAGTGTCTTTTCAAAAGGACACAGGTAATCTTTGGAAGGAGAGAAACCCTTGGAGTGCCCGTAGATCTTTTATAGCAAAGAAAGAACAGTTTGCCCTCCCTTAAGTGAAAAAGTGATTAGATGATTCTGGCCTTTATGAATGGAATTAATGAGCCTTCAGAGAGGCAGCAATTTGTACCTTCATTGTAATCTGGTAACCTTGGAAAGCCTGGAGCCGCATTTTCTTCTCCTCTTCTTGTCCCATGCTTATCCAAGTGTCTGTAATTAACACGTTAGCTCCATGCGCCGCTTCCAATGGATCATTTGTCAGTGACAGCTTGGTACCGTTCTAGCATAACAAGTGGGCTGGTTAAACAACTTCATGGGACAGAGAAAGGCAATTATGGCTTTACATATAAGGAGCATACCTCTTTGGCATACTGTTCAGCCAACTTGCTTATACTAGGATCTGGCTCATAACCCTGCAAAAGGAAGAATTCAATTGTTATTTGGATCATTGTAATATATATGTTTTCTTAAATGTGCACTATTTATTTTCAAGAATAGCCCCTCTCTCTTTTCTTTTATTTAGAGGTAGCCCAACTATGTTAAGTGGAATATAATTTTTATATTTAGAGTTTCAAACTTTCATAGTACCTTTTGGAATTTAAAGAAGGTAACTAATTGTCACATTTTTCTTTGGTTACGTCTGGCCGCTTTAGTGATAAATATTGAGTATGGTGTTTTGTAGCTCTTGTAATCTCTTCTTCTCGTACCCCTAATAGTTTAAGAGGATTATATACATAACTGTACAGTCTAATGCATTTTTCTTGAGCCTTTTCAAATACTGTTCTGTCTTGATTGCTTTTCTCCACCCATTACATACTTTCAGTCTCTGTTTGAATGACCACCTCAGAAGAAAACAAAACAAAACCCTCTCCTTTACCACCCAGCTAAATTCTAACAGGCATCCCATATATAATTTATTCATTTGCAGGGCACTTGCTTAGAAATGGCATTCACACAACTGTACACTTTTTACTAAGATTAAATGTTTGTTCAGAATGGTTTGGTGAGGCAAGAAGGTGCCTAGAGCACAAAATTTAAGGAAGCACTCAATCTTAGGCTCCCACAAGCAAAATTTTTCATCCCAGGTGCCTTGCTTGCTCACTTTAGTTCCAGGTGTGTAAGGGGCTATTCTGGGGTAGCTAAACCTACCCAAGCTATTCCAAGTCTCCATGGGTAACCTCTCTTCATTCTCCAATCTACTCTGTATCAGCCAGCGAGAACTGTTTTCTCTGACATCCTTCATGTTTACTACTTGTTTCTTAAGTCAAAGCTGATTAATAGCATCAAGGCTCCTTGCCTATATCTCCTGCTTCTGTCTCTTTTAATTCTTCTCAACATCTTGCTGCA
This sequence comes from Cuniculus paca, assembly GCA_004365215.1. NCBI lineage: Eukaryota > Metazoa > Chordata > Mammalia > Rodentia > Cuniculidae > Cuniculus > Cuniculus paca. The sequence goes on along the minus strand of RJWT010036415.1, from coordinate 4,361 downwards.
GGAAAGCGTCTTATTGTCACTCCTGTACACATCTTGCCCTTTTCTGCCATCACAGCCTTTCACCCTTGAACACCTTCCTCTTTATCCCCTCCTGGGTATCTTCCTCAGAACTTGTCAGCTCCTCAAAACTCCAACCCAGCCTCACCTCCAGACCCTCCATATGGAAATCCTGTCAATTCAAACGTCATAATTATGCTCACCTTCCTCTAACTTTCTCATTTTCCCAAATTCTTAGCATTTATTATGCATTGATTTTTATAAATTTTCAGTGGGGCATTGCGGTGAATGCTATAATATGCCCCTCAGATCCCCCTTTATGAATAATCATGAGTTAAGGATTTATTCCCTCTAGCTGCTGGGGTGCTGCCAGAAGATGGCCTTCAGCTGTCAGACTCCTTTGGGCACTGCCTCGGCTGCAGAGAGCTGCTTCACTCAAGGTCAAACACCCTTCCATGGCCCCATATTCACTGAATGATTGACAGGAGGCTATGAAAACCTGACCCCTTCTACCCACTCCGGGCAGCTCCACATGACCATCTCAAATCCAGAGTATTCCATAAGGTCGGACAAGACTGATGTTGTTACTGCAGAGTAGCTTGGCTTCTCTCTCTGCCCACTCCTGCTTCCTTCATTTCCTTCCTGTAGTTGTTGATTTCAAGGTCACACTATAATAAACATCTTGTGCATCCTGTATTATAAACTCTCAAAGTCTGCCATCCAGGAAACCCAATCTGTGACAGACACATCCAGGTTTATTCATTTGCCTTTTATTTATACATAATTGAGTACCATAGTTCTCCCATTACAAAATTCTTGAAAAAAAAAAACCAAACCTACACAGATGTTGATGATGATGGCTGCAGACCTTAAATAGCTTTACCATTCTCAAATAATCATGAATTGTAGAGCCTTGTTTGTAGGGGTCTGGGCAAAGTTTACTAATAAAGGCTTGTTAATTTGGTAACTAACATGAATAGTCATATTGGTAAATATAAATGAAAAGACTTGGATATTGCCCACATGCCTCCTGCCCTGAAAATTTACTCTTCCCTTTAGATAGCAGGTTTTATACTCTCTAAGTATAATCACTCTTCGAGAAGGAATCAATAAGTACTTAAAGAACCATGAGAGAGGCTTGGAAATTAGAAAATCACCCAACTTTGGATGTACTGGGCCATTATTTAGAATATGGAGAGGAATTCTTTACTCACATCTCAGCTTTCAATACTAAATCACTCATTGGCCTTTGCATGAATCTTGAAACCAGATAAACAAGGGGGTTAACAAATCCAGTTTGGTCTAGATATTCACTTGGAACAATGTTAAAATCATTACTACTGATAGTTTATGGAGCAATTTTATAATCATAGACAAAATTATTTTTTCTTGCACTTATAAGTTATTCTTGGCTAAAGAAAGGAGAACTGGAATAGTTATGGCCTTGGAAACTTTTCAGTGTTTCTTAAATTTACAATAAATTCCCTAGTTTTATCTTTAAAGGAAATAGGTCTGCTAGCAACTGATGATTTAAAATTGATGGACTGACTTTTGCACTATCACATTTTCCAGAGGATTTTTTTAAACTCTTACACCCACCAAGTTTTAACTGGGTTTTAGTACTCTTTATCATTTAAATGAGTTTCTGCATAAGAACGGTACTAAAATTACCTTGCACTATTGGAATTTTTCCCTTTGATGTTAATAATGCATCTTTGACATACAATAAAATGTCTTAACCATATATTTCTTCAACAGAATAAAGTCTTTCCAAAAGCACCTTATACTGGAGAACAATTGTGAATGTATGTTTTATCTGTAGAAAACAAATGCACTAATAGTTTGCATTAATCCAGAGTCTTTCTTCAAACGAGATTTGTAGTGAGAATGTACTCATCCTTCTCATAAAGTGAAGAAAAGCCACTGCAATCATGTCACATCTGACTGTTATTTCAGTTCACACTGAGTAGAAGAGGAAAATTACCTACTGTGATGGTCATTTTTCTGTGTCAATAAAATTTACTGTAATAGGAGGGTTCCCAGTACATGCTATTTAATATGCCTACCATTTCTTCTTTGGCAGGTACAATTTGTTGAATACTTTCCTCAAAGCTTCACATCTTAGGGCTAGGAGTACAGTTCAGTAGTGGAGTATTTGCCTAGTATATGTGAGATTCTCAGTTCCATCTTCACCACTTGTTACAGTTTTTGTTGAGGTGGCCCCCCAAGCCTCATGCTGTCATGGAGGTGACTGAATCTACCATTTGTGGTTGGTTTGTTGTCTAGTGATGGGATTGGCAGTGTGAGTGCTGCACCTGCCCAGGGGTGGAGCTGGCATTCAATATAAGGGAGAGTAGAAGGCATGCGTTTTCCCCCTTTTTGCCCTTTTGCTCTTGCTGCTTGCAGCTGCCATGAATGGGCTGCCCTTCAGCCATGCCACCCTGCCTTGGAGCCAGCTGAGTATGGACTAAAACCTCCAAAAACCTTAAGAAGTATACCTTTCCTTCCTTCATGATGGGAGTCAGGTATTTTGTCTCAATAACAAGAGAAAGTAACGAAGACACCACCATAAAAGAAAGGGAGAAAGAAAGAAAGAAAGAAAGAAAGAAAGAAAGAAAGAGGAGGGAGGGATAGAGGAAGATAAAAGGAAAAAAGGAAGGGAGAAAGGAAGGGAGAAAGAAAACAATCCATGCCCACTCAGAGCCCCAGAATGAGACCATGTTCGGAAACAGTCTTGGTAGATATAATTAGTTAAGATGAGGTCCTATTGAATTAGGGTGGGCCTATATTGAGTGTCACTTGTGTCCTCATAAAAGGGATATTTATACAGAGAAACACACATGGACACATAGGGAAGATGATAGAAGCAGAGATTGGAATGGTGCAGTCACAAACCAAGTAACAGAATGTGGCCCTGTCAACACCTGTTTTCAGACTTTTAGTCTCCAAAACTGTGAAAAAATAAATTTCTGTTGTTTTATGCCACCCAGTTTGTGGTAATTTGTTTTAGCCACCCTAGGAAAATAAGACAGCAGAATGCATTAGCCCAAAGTAGTTAAGCAAGAACACTAGAGAAAAGTACTTAATATTGTCTTATTTTGTTTTTCAGGATACAGCAAAGAATGTTGGTGCCCTGCCCAGATGCCCCCAGAGGATCCTTTTCTAACGCTTTTGCTCCCTCCCCCAATTTTAGTATGTTTTTAACACCTAGCACTTGCTGATCTTCAGAAGACAACTCTCTGGCTACCAGGCTGCTTTTCCTGCCAAAAGTGCCAGGGAACTTGCCACTCCACCTCCCCTTCTGCCTTTGGTGAATGACTTGCTCAGAAGGATGAAAGCCTACCATCCTCTCCCTGGTTTGGAACATCTCCCAGGCATAACATACTCCAGGGTTCACCTATAGGAAGTGACTTTCTGTGGGTATGGGTAAGACATGGCACTAGGGTGGCTAAGATTTCCTCAATCTTAGCACCAAAAGCCCTTTTGTCTCCAGAAATTCTCAAGGCTTAGAGAAACCAGGAGGCTTGGTCACTGTAAATGGCAGCCTTATTAGGATTTCTTCCTTTCCTGGTCCTATTCTCCCTACTCCCTTACAGATCTCCCTTAGAAGTAAATCACCCCTACACAAATTTCCACTGGGGTACTCGTTGTGGGGAAGCTGGCTTAAGACACTGGTAGGAGCAGGAAGGAGATGCAAAATGTGTGAGACTCAAGCAACTGGATATTTCCTACTAAAGAAATCTAGTCATTCATCCATATTACATAATTCATGTTCCCAGTGGTTGGTAAATAAATATCTCAAGCTCAAGAAACAAAAGTAGGGAAAGATTTTTAAGCCCTGTATATCCACTTCAGAGTGCCTTAGGTTCTCAGAGTGAGATAAGTGCAAATACATGCTTGGTCAGAGACAGACTGGTGCACAAAAGTTGTGCATTGCCATCTCCCAACGAGAGGGTCAATTCTATCTTTTACCACAAATCAAGACTGTTTTTGGAAGAGTTGATGTTTAGGGGAAATTTCCTTTCAAAAGAGTCCTGAAAGGACATTAGTAGGTAAAAAAACATAATGGAGAAAAAAATTCAGTAGAGATTGGGTGTTTAAAGAGTTCCGTGGGGGGGTTTTAGAATTGGTTTGTGTTTGAGTCTCTTGAAAGGTCAATTTTTATTTTCTATAAGGATTATTTATTCTGTATGGGGCTGAGAGTGTCTTTAATGGGACTTCTCTTACTAATTCTTATATTAGTATATTTATTTATGTATTTGTTAGTGTATAGATTACACATTTACACGTTAAGAAATTAAAAACCATACAAACATGTATATGGTTAAAATAATGTCTCCCTCCATCTCTACCCTTGAACCTCT
>RJWT010036414.1:0-13188 GCA_004365215.1 Cuniculus paca | reverse complement strand
ATGGAACCTGTGGAAAACTATTGCAATGTGAAGGAGCATACATGGAGAGTAGCCTGAAGAATATTTTTGCACTAAGAAAGGATGGCAAGGAAACAAGAATTACAAAAGCAGAATTAAAATCATTCAAGGCAGTAAGAGACTAACTGAGGTTGTGAGGGACTGATATTAAAATACAAAGTCCTCCTGGAAAGGGGAAAAACAAAGCAACAAGGAAAGAGGAGATATCAGACACAGAAACCAGAGCATAAAATTTTCCTTTGCTGACTGAAAGAATGGGTCACATTCCAGGCAGAATAAACAAAAAGAGACCTACATCTAGACCTAGTCTGTCAAAACAGAATCAAAACCTAGACTAGAACATTAAATAAAGAACATGTGAAAAACTACTGTTATATATAAAATTCGGCCTCACTTGTAATTAAAAAAGAAATTTAGATTCTATTTTCACATTTGAAATGTGGATAGTGACAAAATATATGTGGCAAAATGAAGAGCTTTAAGAGAAAAGAGACAATCCAACATAACAGTTTGAGGCCCCTGTATCAGTAACTGACAAACAGAAAACAAGTGAAAACAAGCTGGGCGTGGTGGCTCATGCCCGTAATCCCAGCACTGGGGAGGCAGAGGAGGAGGATCCTTGCAAGTTTGAGACCAGCCTGGGCTACAAAGTGAGCCCGAGCTCAGCCTGAACTGCATAGCAAGACCCTGTCTCAAAAAGACAAAAACAAAACAAACAACAAAAAAAGTGAAAACATAGTTAAACAGAACATCACTATTAATCAACAGGATCTAAATCACATTGATAGATTACTTTCTGTTGTGGATTAAATCAAGAATGTCCTGCAAAGTTTGCATGTACTCAGAGACAGGCCTTAGGGAAGGAAGATGGTGGTATCATGGGGACAATATAGTTGACCTCCTGTTAGCAGATGGAGTCTGATTGGGAAAGACGAGTCCCTGGGAGGATGATTTCAAAGGGTGTTTCTCCCTCTCCTGCTCCTCTCTTCTTTCTCTTCTGCTACCATGAGACAAGCATCTTTTCTCTGCCCAGGACCCTCTAGCATGCTGTTCATGATCTGCACGTGAAACTGCGAAACATGGACAGAAACATCTAAAACACGAAATAGATAAGCCTTTCCTCCTTTAAATTGTAGGTATATTATATTATAATTGTAGCGATGAGAAAGTGACTAAGACATCTTCATGTAACCATAGCAGACTACGATCCTTTTCAAGCTCACGACACATTCACTGAGGCCACATTTTTTGCCATAAAACACTTCAGTACATTTAAAAGAGTAGATATACAATGTATTCTTTCAGACCACAATTGAATTAAACTTAAAATCAATAAGAAAAGGTAGCTAGAAAATCCTCAAAATACTTTGAGGTTAAACAATACACTTCAAAATGACACATAAATCAAAGAAGTCTCAAAAGTAATTTAAAAATAGTATGAGCTAAATGAATGGAAATCAAAATACAACTTTTCAAGAGCTGTGGTTTGCAATAAAAGCAAAGCACAGAGGGAAATTTATAATATGGATTACATTTACTAGAAAGGGAGAAGTATCCAAAATCAATAAGTATTCATTCTAGAAAGCTAGAAAGAGAACAAATTAAATCCAAAACAGCAGAATAAAAGTAATGAAAAACATAGCAGAAATTAGTGAAGTTGACAAGAAATTGATAGAAAAGATTAACAAAATCAAAAGTTAAAAAAAAGTTTTAAACTACACATGGTGGTGCATGCCTGTAATCCCAGCAGTTGGGAGGCTGAGGCAGGAGGTCATCCTGGGGTGCATAGTGAGTTCAAGGCCAGCCTGTACTACAAAGCATGACCCTGCCTCAAAAATAAAAAGGTGTAATAAGCCAAATGGCTTAATAAAATTTATAAACATCTAGCTGATCTTGCCAAGAAAAATAAAAAGATACAAAGTATTAATATCAGGAATAAAAAAAGAGCACAGCAGTACTGATCCCATGGACATTAAGAGGATAATAAAGGTATATTACAAAAAACTGTGTAGTCACAAATTCGATCATTTAAATTAATAGACTAATTCTTTGAGAGACACAATCTATCAAAACTCACAGAAGGAGAAGCACAGTTTTAATAAGCTTTTGTTTATTAAATAAGTTGAATACATAATTAATAATGTCCCAGAAGAAAAAGCATCAGCCTAGATAGGTTCACTGGTGAGTTTCATAAAACACTTAAGAAAGAAATGATACCAACTCTACAATATCTTCCAGAAAGCAGATGCAGAGCGAACACTTTACAACTCATTTTGTGAGGTCTGTGGTATCCTAATACCAAAACCAGACAAAATCATTACAAGAAAGGAAAACTATAGATTGATATCTTTCAGCAATACGGATACCAAAATCCACAGGAAAACCTTATCAAGCCAAATCCAAAATGTATAAGAAATTATATCCAGGCATTGTGGTGCATTCTCATAATCCCAGTACCCTGGGAGGCTGAGGCAGGAGGATCACAAGTTTGAGCCCACCCTGGGCAAATTAGTGATTTAGCAAGACTTTGTGTCAAAATAAAAAGGTTTGGGACATTCAGTGCAAAGGACCTAGGCTCAAACCCCAGTACTGTAAAAATAAATTACATGCTGCAACTCAGTGGGGTTTATTCTAGATGTACAAAGCTGGTGTTCAACACTTGAAAATCAATATAATTCATGTCATCAATAGGCAAAGGAAGAAAAATTACATGATCATTTTAATATAGTAAGACAAAGCAGTTAATAAAACTCAATACCCACTCAGTAAAAAAATCTCGGTAAGGAATAGAGAAAATTTCTTCAACCTGATAAATAATACCAGCAGAAAAAAGTTTACAGATGACATCATACTTAGGATCAAGAACTAGCTGCATTCCTTCAAATACTGGGCACAATTTAATACTGGGCCCCTCTCATTCCTCCTGTTTAAAACCATACTAAATATCCTAGCTAATGGAGTAAGACAAGAAAAGGAAATAAAAGACTAGTCAGGAAGAAATGAAAGTACAATTGCTTGTAGATGATACGGTTATCTAGAATTAACAAAAAACTTCTGGAACTTAGTAGTAATTACAGCAAGGTTTACAGGATACAAGACTAATACTGTAATCAAAAGTCAATTGATTTCATATATACCAGCAATGAACAAGTAGAATTTGAAATATAAAACACAGTACCATTTACACAATGTTTTTACCATTTACACTACCATTTGAGAGAGAGAGAAAAATATTGATAGGCTTGACTTCATTAAAATTAACAATTACATGAACTTTTTAATTACATTTGAACTTCTCTCTATCAAATGCTAGAAGTTCAGGATCTGTATGAGGAAAATCACAAAGCTCTGATCAAAGAAATTAAAGAAGGAGCTGGGTGTGTGGTGGAGTAAGCCTGTAGCCCCAGAACTCTGGCAGGCTGAAGCAAGAGGACTGCAACTCCAACGCCAACCTGGGCAACTTAGTGAGACTCTGTCTCAAAAATACTTTAATATTCTTATATCCTTGTATGAATAACTACTTCAAAGAAAACAAGAGACACTAGGGTAGTCATTGTTGATCTCCTGTTGTTAAGTTTTAAAGACCTGTATTGCTTGCAGTGTTCTGTTCTGATATGCTTTGTTGTGTTTAACTCTGTTTTGTTTTGTTTTGTTTTGTTCTCTTTAAAATAAAAAAAATTCCTATATCTTCAAAATTTCTACCTACTTTCTCTTCCAGTAGATTTAGTGTTTCTGTTTTAATATTTAGATCTTTGATTTATTTTGACTTTAGTTTAGTGCATGGTGATAGACATGGATTTTGAGACCATACTCATAAGTGAAATAAATCAGACTCACACGTGTAAACATTTGTATTGTCTCCCTAGCGTAAGAAGTTGGAAGTGTAAATAAGATCCAAAATGTACCATAGATATTGTGAAATGGGAAGAAACTCTTTAAAAGGAAAGAGAAACTGGGATGGTGGAAAGGAGAAAAGAAGGAAGGGAAAAGGAAAAAAATATATATATATAGACACACACAGAATAGTTAAGATAGTTGTATTACTAATTGCTATAATTCATTAAAAAGAAACGTTAGTATCTATATTGCTTGATCAATTTTTCATGCCTCTATCTTGTAATATGAGCAACTACTTTGAAGACAACAATACGCAAAGTACTAACCATTGTTATTCTCCTACGATCTTGTTTTGAAATTTCATACCATTGTTTTTATTGCTTTTTTTCTTTAAAATTAAAAAATTAAAAATTAAATTAATAATATCTGCTCTTCACTGCAAAACACTGTTGATGTAAAGATAAGCCAAATATGGGATACAAAACCAACAAAACATATGCATAGTTACGTACTGGTACCTCACATACACACCAAGGACTGTTAAACCTCAATAAGAAAGTGACCCATGTAAAAAATGAACAAAGGATCTAAACAAACATCTCACCAAAGAGCATGTAGGGAAGGCAAATAAGAACATGAGGAGATGTTTAACATTATGTTCATTAGGGAATTGCAAATTAAAACAACAAGATACTAGTACACATCTGTTAGCATGTCTTTTTTTTTTTTTTTTTTTTGAGACAAGGTCTCACTATGCAGTTCAGGCTGGCCTTGAACTCATTTTGTAGCCCAGGCTGGCCTTGAACTTGCAGCGATCCTCTTGCCTCAGCCTCCCAAGTTCTGGGATTACAGGCGTGTGCTACCACGCCTGGCTTGTTAGGATATCTAAAACCCCAAATACAGACAACATCAAATAGGGTCACAGATACAGAGCAACAGCAAGTCTCAGTCTTTGCTGGTGGAAATGCAAAGTGGTACAGCCGCTTTGGAGGATGGTTTGGTGATTCCTTTAAAAGTTAAACATAGACTTAATACATGATTCAGCAATTGTACTAAGTATGTATCAAATGTGCTAATTAAAAAACATGCCCACAAAAACCCTTCACATGAATATTTATACCTGTTTAATTTATAATTGCTAAAACTGTAATAAACCAAAGTGTTCTTTAATAGGTGAACAGATAAACATGCATACAATGGAATATTATTAAGTGATTTTTTTTTTGGTCTTTTTTGAGGCAGGTTTTCACTATATGGTTCATGCTGGCCTCGAACTCACTGTGTAGCCCAGGCTGGCTTCTAACTTGTAGTGATCCTCCTGCCTCAGCCTCCTGAGTGCTGGGATTACAGGTGTGCACCACCATGCCTGGCTTATTCAGTGATTTTTAAAAAATGAGTTACCAATGCACAAAGAAATATGGAAGAAACTTAACTGCATTATTAAGTGAAATAAGTCAGTCTAAAAAGGTCACATACTGGATTTTTCAAAGCAAATAACATCCTGGAGATAATGGAAAGATCCCTGGTTGCCAGGAACTCAGGGGGAGGTGGGGAGGATTAGCTGGTGGAGCACAAGGGGCTTTCACAGTGGTGTGAAATGACTCTGCATGATATTGTGTTGTTGAGTATATAATGTTATACATTTGTTAAAGTCCACAGAGTTGTACAACACATAGAATGAAACTTATTGTATACTATGCATTTGTTATTAGCTATCAATACTGGTCCATGCGTTGTTACTATAATACCACAGTAGTACAAGATGTTAATAACAGGGGAAGCTGGTTTGTGTGAGCAAGGTGAGGGGTGTATGAGAACTCTGCATTTTTTGGCGCAGTTTTTCTATAAACGCAAACTGCTCTAAAACAAAAGTCTATCTTTTTTTATTTTTTTTTGCAGCACCGGGGATTGAACTCACGACCTTGCACTTGCCAGGCAGGTGCTTAGACCGCTGAGCTAGATCCCCAGCCCTGGTGTTTTTGAGACAGGGTCTCACTATGCCGTTCAGGCTGGCCTTGAGCTCACTTTGTAGCCCAGGCTGGTCTTGAACTCACAACGATCCGCCTGTCTCAGCCTCCCGAGTTCTGGGATTACAGGCATGAGCCACCATTCCCGGCTCTATCTTTTTTTAATGAAGAAAGTTAATGAGGTGCTATTTCGCATTTCAAATTGTCCAAGATTTCAAAAATAGTGTCAGTTAGTGGAGAAGGGACTTTCACCGACCAAAAGCTTTAAATTTTTATTGATCTCTTGATTTAGCAAGTATCTTTCTAGGAAATTAGCCAAGAAAATAACCATGGATTAAGCAAATGTTGCTTATCAAAACACATGATACCAAAAAGTAGGAGACAAAAAGAATGACATTATATTGATAGAAATAAATCAGTAGGCACATATATGCTTAGGAAATTAAAAGGATGGCTAACAAAATATTAACAGTGAATGCTTTTATTATATAGTCTCTATTATTATTTTTTCTTGAAATAAAAATAAAAGTCACATACATCAGAATGGCAATTATATTTCTTTTCTCTTTTCTTTTTGGTACCGGGGATCAAACTCATGACCTCACACCTAGCAGGCGGGTGCTTATGCCTCTGAGCTAAAGCCCCAGCTTTATTTCTAAAAATACAGAAAATAACAAATGTCAAGAATGGGGCCAAGGATGTAACTCAGTGGCAAAGCAGTCGCCTGGCAAGCACATGGTTGTGAGTTTGATCCCAGGTACCAAAAAAAAAAAAGTCAAGAATGTGGAGAAATTGAAATGCCTGTGCCCTGCTAGTGGGAATGTACATCAGGTACAGCTGCTATGGAAGACAGTACGGCGTTCTTCTAAAAATTAAACACTGTTTTAGCATTTGATCCACCTCTCTGTCTTCTGTGTATATACTGCAGAAAAAGTAGGGATTCAGACAGACATTTGTACACACATGTTCATAGCAGCTGTATTCATAAGTCATAGGTGGAAGCAACTCAAGTATCTACAGATGAGTGAATGAATAAACAGGATGTGGCATACTTAAAAAGTGGAATTTTACTTGGCCTTGTAGAACACACACACCAAAGACATCATGCTAAGCAAAATAAGCCAGTCACAAAAAGACAGATACTATATGATTTCACTCATGGGATTCAGACCATTGTAATGGGACATAACAGACAAATACTAGATTACCTCTTTCTGGAAATATGTTGTTTTTGGTGAGCTTGACACTTTTGGGTCTGGGGTGGTTATCATCCATACCCATGATGAGGTTGCGGAAAAACAAATCGAATTTCTTTCTACTGTCTGCATTGATGGTGCCGGCCACAGTCCATACCAAAGAGAAGAGGAATAGTCCTTGAAGCCAGAGGAAGATCTGCTGACTTGACAGCCCTTCAAAGAATTCACTTTCCTCTTTTCCTGCGTCCCTAATTTCATCTAAAAGTGAATAAAAAGCAAAGATCAGGATGAAAACCAGAGCATTGTGGCTATAAAAGATGTGAACTTACTGGTATTGTCTATGAAGGACATGGGCATTAGGCTGCTATTGGCTGAGTGTCTATCACATACCAGATCCTTTATCATATACATTTTAATTGTGCTAAAATAAATTCGACTTAAAAATTTTCCATCTTTTCTATTTTCAGTGTACATTTCAGTGGTATTAAGTACATTTATATGTGTAACCACCACCACCATTCATATCCAGAACTCTATCTTGCAGAACTAAAATTCCATACCCATTAAAAAATAACTTGCCCTCTATCTTCCATCACTCATATAACTAGAATTCTACTTTCTCTTTGTATAAGTTTGACTACTCTAGAGACATCATAGAAGTAGAATCATACAGTCATCATTCAACTGGTTTATTTCACTAATCATTGCATGTTCAAGATTCATCCATGTTGTACCATGTGTCAGAATTTCTTTCCTTTTTAACACGGAATTGTATTCCATTGTGACCACATTTTATCCATTTGTCTGCTAATGGACATTGGGTTGTTTCCATGTTTTGGGGTATTATAAATAAAGTTGAGCATGGGTGTTTAGGTGTACACCCAGAAGTGAAAATCTAGATCATATGATAATTCTACCTTTACTTTTTTGAGAAACCACCGAACTGTTTTCCATGGGGAGGATACCATGTCGAATTCCCACCAGTGATGTGTAAAGGTTCTAATTCTCCACATCCTCACCAATTTTCTGGTTTTGGTTGTAGCCATTCTACCAGGTATAGGGTAGTATCAGTATCACTGATTTGCATTTGCATAATGATTACTGATGTTGATCCTTTTCATGTTCCAACACATGAAAAGAATGAAATCTTTTCATATGCTTATTGCCTGTATATTATTCTTTTCTGGAAAAATGTCTATTCAAGTCCTTTATCTACTTTTGTATTAGGTTGTTTGTATTTTTTGTCTTAAGTTTTAGTAGTTCTCTCTGTATTCTAGATATTAATTGTTTATCAGATATATAATTTGTACACATTTTCTTCTGAGTGGGTTGCCTTTTTTACTCTGTTGAAAGTGCCTTTTAAAGCATAAAATGTTTTAAATTTTAATGAAGTTCAATTTGTCTATTTTTTATTTTGTTGCCTGAGTCTTTGGTGTCAAATCCAAGAAATCATTGTCAAATTCAATGTCAGAGCTTTTGTCTTATGTTTTGTTCTGAAAGTTTTATAGTTTTAGCATTTATGTTTAGATCTTTCACCCATTTTGAGTTAATTTTTTGTCTGTGATATTAAGTACAGTTCCAGGTTCACTCTTTTGCATATGGATATCTAGTTTTCCAGGCATTAATTTGTTGAAAATATTAATTTTTTTCTCACTGAGCCATCTTGGCACATACATGGTCAAAATAACTTGGTGAGTATAGGGTCAAAACAATTTTACCATATGTGGGAGATTTTGGTGCTTTCTCTTCTGTTCCACTGGTTACATGCCTATCTTTATACCAGTACCATACTGATTGTATTACTATAGCTTTGCAATAAGTTTTAAAGCCAGGAAGTATGTTTTCAGGTTTTTTTTTTTTTTGGTACTGGGAATCAAACTCATGGCCTGTCACTTGCCAGGCAGGTGCTGTGTTGCTGAGTATATCCCCAGCTCTCCAGTTTTGTTTATCAAGATTATTTTAGTTATTCAGAGGCCCTTGAGACTCTATATGAATTTCAGGGTGAATTGTTCTGTTTCTGCAACAAACGTCACTGGGATTTTAAACAGGGACTGCACTGAATCCATTGATGACTTCTGAATGGTGGTATTGACATCTCAGCAATATTGTTTTCCAGTGCGTGAATATTTCACCTCATTCCATTTATGTATGTGTTCTATATTTTTTCAGCAATACTTTGCAATTTTCACTGAAAAAAGTCTTTCACCTTCTTAATGATGTTAATTCCCACAAATTTCATTCTATATTATGCTATTATAATTGCATTATTTTCTTAATTTCTGTTTTATATTGTTCATTCTTAGTGTATAGAAATGCAATTAATTTTTGCATGTTAATTTTATACCTTGCTAAATTTGTAAGTGCTAACAGATTTTAATGTGTGAATTCGTTTTCTTTTCTATCAGATCATGTCATTTGTAAATAGACAATATTGCCCCTTCTTTTACAATTTAGATGGCTTTCATTTCTTTTATTTAATCTAATTTATTTCTAGTATCATTATTTTTTACTTGGTACCAGGTATCAAACTCACAACCTCGTGCATGCCAGGCAGGCACTTGTGCCACTGAGCAATATCCCTGGCCTTTCTAGTATTATTTTTAATGGAAGTGGTAAAGGTGGGCAATTTGTGCTTTGCTCCTTATCAAAGAGGAAATATTTTCAGCCTTTCCTGTTAAACATGTTTGTTGTGGGTTTTTCATATATGGCTTTTTATTAACTTTAATCTCTTTTTCTCTCTCTTTCTTTTCTTTCTTTCTTTCTTTCTTTCTTTCTTTCTTTCTTTCTTTCTTTCTTTCTTTCTTTCTTTCTCTTTTCTTTGGCACCTGCCTCTGTCCTGGGAAGCATACTGATGTACAAACATAAGGTCTTTCCAAGTTTTTCTGAGGCTACATTTTTTCTTGGGTGGTTTTCCAAATTCTTTTACATATATCGTGACTGTTTTCAAATGTCCTAGTCATAAAAAATCTAGCTCCTAAAAGTGGAAAAAAGGAAAAATAAAGGGGGAAAAAAGTACCGACGCTTTAAATTTCCTGGAAGTGGGCTTGCAACAAGAGCCAGCTGTCAGATTCCTGATATTTGGGTGAGGTTCTTTTTTCTTGTCTTTTTGAGACAGGGTCTCACTATGCAGTGCAGGCTGGCCTTTAGCTCACTTTGTAGCCTAGACTGGTTTTAAACGTGCATTGATCCTCCTGCCTCAGCCTCCTGAGTGCTGGGATTATGGGTGGAGGACGAAGTTCTTACTGTCCACCCTAATTTCTATGATCTATGTGCAAGCTACCTCTGGAACATGTGCCCAGCTTGTACCACAGCATTGAAAAGCTACAGAAGAGTAGCTACTACCATGCTAAAAGCTGAAACTGATCAAAATTAATTGAAATTTACTACTCAAGCATTCCCCTGGAAATTGTAAGCCTTAGAATAGACTCAAGAATTCCAAAATAGTTACATCAGACAATTTCTGCCAATCCAGTTGTGTAGATGAGAAACTGACTCATGGCGCCTCCTATTTCATAATCTTCATGGAATATTCTATCCATTTACATGTTAATTTAACTTATATAACTGATTTATGAAAGAGGAATGGTTATTCATATTTTATGCATGAATAAGTTAAGACTCAGAAAGGCCAACATGTTATACAACTTAGACATAATAAAGCTAAAATTTGAATCAAAACCTGGCTCACTCCAAAGCCACACTCTTTACCACTTTACCAGTGCTCTGCAAACTTTAATGCACACACAGATCACCTGCAGATTTGTAAGATTGTGGACTCTGATTCAGTTGGTTCAAGATTCTCCTTTTCTAATGAGTTCTCAAGCGATGCAATCCTTCTTGTCATTGCTACTTTGAGTATCAAGTCATAGAATACATTCCATCTTTCAGGTGAAAGAGGCCAAAAGTGATAACAAGAGAATTAAATAGCTTATCTTCCTAATGCTCTCCTCTCCCTTTTAATGTCCCTCTTCCTATTTTTCTCATCAGACATGTTCACCTATACTCCACACTGCTAATGGTTACTCAGGAGTCCACTCTATCTTGTTACCTCAGGCTTCCAGCCTTAGTGAGTCCCTGCAGCCCTTCCACTTTCCCTTCCAGCAGCAATACAAGTATTTGATGTTCCTCTTCCATAACAATGAGTACTTCTAATGCACATATCTTGGTTTCTAAATACTATTCTTCAGTATATAGAACAAGGACTCCTTAGAGAAATTGTTGGTTACAGAGTGAACCAGGCAAAACACAAAATGGACCCGGAATATCTTGTGATATCAGAAAATAAGGACATGCTTAAAAAAGGTTGAGAAAAAATATATTAAAAGGACACAGGGGCCCACCTGGAGGAGCTCCGAATGGCTACAGCAATTTGAATAACAAAATAAATAATTACAGCACTGTACTGTAACTCATATAAACATAAGTACATACTTTGGTAAACAAATAATTTAATAAGTACACAATTAGGGAAGAAGAGCACTTCTTCTTTCCAGAAGAATTTTAATACGGAAGAATTAGAAGTAGAAAGTTACAATTAGGCAAACACTATGATGATTATTATAGGAAAGATATGCCAATGGTTACTAAAATCAATTGGTCTAAATTTGAGGAGAAATAGGATATTGGCATAATTTGCAAATATCTTCTCCAAGACTTTTATTTAATGAAAAGAAAAAATAGTCAACATGATGAAGGAGGAATGTGGCTCTGACCAAATTTATTTATTTATTTATTTATTTATTTATTTATTTATTTATTGTGGCACCGGGGATTGAACTCATGACCTTGGGCTTGCCTGGCAGGCACTTAGACCGCTGAGCTAGATCCCCAGCCTTGGTGTTGAGACAGGGTCTCACTATGCCGTTCAGGCTGGCCTTGAGCTCACTTTGTAGCCCAGGCTGG
The DNA here is from genome assembly GCA_004365215.1 of Cuniculus paca. Taxonomy (NCBI): domain Eukaryota; kingdom Metazoa; phylum Chordata; class Mammalia; order Rodentia; family Cuniculidae; genus Cuniculus; species Cuniculus paca. Next base: position 1,268 of record RJWT010036414.1, on the reverse strand, counting down.
TCTCGAACTCACAACGATCTGCCTGTCTCAGCCTCCCGAGTGCTGGGATTACAGGCATGAGCCACCACACCCGGCTATCTGACAAAATTTAAATTGGATCAGAACCTTCACTCGTAATAAGATACATTCATCACCTCTTCCTTGGTGTTCTTACTAGAAGCGCACAACCTAAATCAATGATGAGAAAGCATGGGGTAAACTTAAATTGAGAAGCATTCTATAAAGTAACTGGCCGGTATGCTTCAAGTTGCAGTTATAAAAGACAAGACTGAAGAACTGCCATAGACAGAGGCAACTACGGAGATGCGACAATCAAATGCAATGCGGCATTTTGAATTGGATCCTGAAACACAAAAAGGACATTTGTGGAAAAACTGGTGACATTCAAGGAAAGTATATGGTTTCTTTAGTAGTATAATACCAATGTTAATGTCCTTGTTCTGAAAATTGTCCTCTGGTGATATAAGATGCTGAAGTGAGATGAAGGGTGTGTGTACTCTTCTCTCAACTTTTCTCTAGATTTAAAATTATTTCAGAATAAAGGGCTAAAAAGTGCGCTTAATGTTCCTTATCTTAAGGCCTTGTTAATCACGGCTACCATGTTCTTGCATTTTAATACTGACAGAATACAAAGTTAGAGTTCTGATAACAGCTCCATGCGCATTTTAGCCCGGTTCCCAGTTCTTAATAGTTGTGTGCATCTGAGAGGTTTCATAGCTACAGATGTGGAAGGGCAAGAGAAGAGATCACTCAGGGCTGGAAATAATGTGCCAATTTCTCACGCTGGTTTCTTTCTTCCTAGGCGATAGAAGACAGAGCATACAAATAAAAATGCAAACAAGGCATGATTAGTACAACTGGTGTGCTTCTGAAAAAAATGCCTCAAAATGGAAAATATGAAAATTAAATAATATGTAGAAATTCTTCACTTCACTGTTTGCCGAGTTACTTTTTTATTTATAACTACAATACTTTTGAAGGAACGTGCTGAGAAAATATGTACAGTACATGAAACAAAAGTCATAAAGAAGATTCATTTTGAGTTTCAGTATTTTCTTTTTTTATTTTATTTATTTTTTTTATTTTAAAGAGAATAGTACACAACAAAACAAAACAGAACGAGAAAAGCAAAAGAAGACAGAATAGAGTCAAACACAAAATAGCATTTCAAAAGAGAACACTGCAAGGTATACAGGTTTTTAAGACATAACAACTGGAGAATAACAATGGTTACCCTAGTGTCTCTTGCTTTCTTCAAAATGGTTATT
>RJWT010036413.1:0-13289 GCA_004365215.1 Cuniculus paca | reverse complement strand
GGAGCTAGGAAAAAAACAAAAGTAGGGATAGCTTGCCCAACAACTGCAGAAAGAATAAGAAAGACATGGCATTCATATACAATGGACACCTACTCAGCTATAAAGGAAGATAACCTCAAGGCTCTTGTAGGTAAATGGATACAACTTGAGATCAAGCTCATGGATGAAATGGTTCAAAGTCACATGGGTGAATATCGTGTTGTGTTCATAGTATAAGAAACTAAACATGTTAGTGAGATCCAAAATGCACAATACATATTGTGAGAGTGAAAGGGGATGGATTGTCTAAAAGGGAAGACAGTGGCCATTGTTAATCTATTATTGTGATTTGAAACCTGTACTGTTTTTATTGTTCTGTTTAGTTTGGTTTTATTTCATTTTTTTAAAGTTGTATTATATTTGATGGCATGGACAGCTATTTCAAAGATAACAAAATATATTATGGTAGCCATTGTGGATTCTCTATTATCTTGATTTGAAACCCAGTATTGCTTTCATTGTTTTGTTTTGATTTAATTTACTATATTTTGTTTTGTTTGGTTGTATTATGTCTGAAGGTAAAGTAACTACTTTGAAGATAACAAGAGGTATTATGGTAATCAAAGTTGTTTTACTACGATATTGTTTTGAAGTCCTCTATTGTTTTCATTGTATTATTGTTTAACTGGTTTTATTCTGTTCTGTTTGTTTGATTTTATTGATGCCTGATGGTATGGGCAGTTATTGTCAAGATAACAAGAAGCATTATGGTAGCTATAATTGATTTCCTTTTATCTTCTTTTGAAGTCATGTACCATGTTTATTGTTTTGTTTTAATTGACTCTATTCTGTTTTATTTAGTTTGGTTTTATTCTTATCAAAATAAAATAAAAAAACAGAACAAAACAAAACAGAACAATATTGAAGTTCAAAAACAAAACAGAAGGAAATCCCCCATAGTTGCTATATTGCACATAGTTTCCCTCTAATCAGATGCTCATACTACTTGCCCCAGGTCTGCAAATTCAATCAATCAATGCAAGCATTAAGGTTTTTTTGTACCTCAGTTGCCATCATCCCAGCCTTTGTACCTCTGAATCAGCAGGTTGCCTACATGGGGGATGGGCTCTTCTTGTCTCCCAGTCCACATGCCAGCTTGCTAATAGGAAGAGCAGACTGACTTCTTGGTTCCTTTCCTGGCTCATGGCTGCCACTGGTTCCTACTCACACTTTATTATTCAGAAAACTTACAGACTTTTGCACCCAGATTTTGAAAGGATTCCTTATTTTACCTGGTAGGGAACTATGAAAACTGGAATTGGTAGCTCTTCTATTTTATCATATACAGTCAATGCAAGACTGCATTTATAATAATATTTGTCTGATACTTTTCACTGTGTTTATCATTGAGAACTCTCAGGTTAACTGCTTAGGAGTATTTACACATGCTAACACAATATTCAGAATGTAAACATTCATCCTGAGTTTAAGTATTGACAATGTTCAGGTAAATTACTTCAAATCTGAAATGAATGATACCCAGGATATAATGCAAATGGAAAAATGATAAAAATCATAGCAAATGACTTTCAAGAAGAATATAGAAGCAAATTAGTACAAAATGAGAATACAGTTTAGAAGAATATAAAATTTCTCATGAAATATTCAAAATTTTGTGTCACTTTTTAAAGTGTCTTCCACAGAGTTCATGTATTTTAATAAAGACTAGTTTTATTTTACTTTTTTGGTTCAATGAGAGAAACTAGTATTTTCCTTTTTTTGGTGCAATGAAATAAGTCATTGAATAGAAGGACAGAGAATACTGGTTATTTGAACAACAAAAATTAAATAGAAGAAATGCAGCTCTGTCAACACCAAATATTCTAACCTTCCAAGTCAACTACAAAGTTCAAAGATGCACAAAATTTTAAAGTACTTCCTCTGCCTAGACTTGGTAGAGAACCGCTAAAATATCGATTAAATTATGTACTTGACTGAAGACCTAGCTGTGCTTTTACCCAAAATTAGCATTGTTTTCATGTTCTTACTGGAAAAGTTAACAAGTTTGTGTTGAGTCTCTAATTATTTGAAGCACGCAAGATGAGTGCCTCTTCTCCTAAAATCCTGAGCCTTTCATAGTTCACCCTTCCAAAGGCTTTCTGTTAAGATTCAATGATGCCTTTTCTGCTGAGGCTATTTATCAAAATGGTAAGATTTTTTTTGTTGAACAGATGTTGAAAAACCAGAAAATAAAATGCATTTATAATCAGATTATGCTCCAAAGTACAGATATATCTTCGACCATGCAGTTTAAGGAAAATTATTTTATTCATTACATTTATAATATTAGCATAAAATTATTTCTTGCTAAAGATAGTAATGAGACTATCATACATCCTTAATCCCTAATTCTCAAGTCCAAAGGTCAAACATTACTCATAAATATCAAGGACTATTTCCCCAAAATGGTATTGGACCAGAGTTATTTTGAAAAAGTAGAGCTTATTTGTAGGAACAATGTGCTTATCCTATCATAGTTTTACAAGTAAAGTGATCTTAAAAGTTACCAAAGGTTCTTGTAAGCAAAGTTAAAGTTAGACATAAAATGCCTTCAAAACAGTGAATTTTAGAAAAAAATCTAAAATGTAATTTACAAAATCATATTGTAAACAAATGTTATATTAAAATATATAATTAACCTATATGTATATTTACTTACAAATTTACTTACGTAACTTTTTTTCCAACCATTTCTTAATTTAGCAGCCCTGGTGCCTTCATTTTTTCTGCTACTGGAAATGAATCTAAACATTTTAATAGACTAGAAAATATTTAAGTCATGCTTGAAAAATTCTTTTTAAAAGTATTATGCAATATTAATGATCAACATGCACTTATGGAGCAAACATAATATTTCTTTTATTTTAGAATTCCATGTATCACTTCCAGAAGGATTGTAGAGTGGTAAGCAGCAGAGAAAAAGCCTTTCTGAGACTTCCTCCCTAGACATTGAAACATAGCAATATGAGGAAGAGAAGAAAGAGGGAAGTGGATCTTCTAGACACAGGAAGTATCTGAAGCAACAACTGAAACCTACATGGAGAGTGAAGAGACAGACCTCAACAAAGAAGAAAGAGGTGGTAGGTGGTGCCACAATGAGTTCTGAGTTAGGACTCACTGTAGGGAGGAGCAGTTCAAACCTGCAGACACACAATGATTGCTTGCAATACCAGAGGCCTCCTTGAAAAGACAAAGCAGTGAAAAGGAGCAGGGTGCATGGAGGACTGCATAGGCTGGTGCTGAGTGCTGTGGGACTGGACTTCCTGAGGTAGAGGGCTGTTGGCCAGGAGCCAACTTGGAGATGAACCATTTAAGCTTAGAACTCAGTACAATTGCTGGCTCCATCTAGCAGCTTCCAGCTGAATTTAAGCCCACAGAAGGTATGCTGAAGGCTTAAGGGGTCTAGTTCCCTCTTAATGGTCAGAAAACAGCCTGAACATCAGGAGAAATAAAGGTGCAGGCTCCCTGAGAATATCCATTACACTAACACAAATCTACTGCTGGCTTGCTAGGATAAATCAACATGGATCTGGACTCTTTCTTCATACATTGTCTACTAGAGACAGCAGAGACAAACATTGAGGTAGACATTTTTTCTCACTCTTTTTCTTTTCTCTCCATTTTTTTCTCTCTCTTTTTCTTTTCTCTCCATTTTTTGATCTTGTTTTGATATGACCAAGAACATAGTATTTAGATTTTTGTGGGTTTTTTCTGTTCTTCCTTTCATTTCTTCCTTTTCTCTTTACCTCCAGTCTTCTGTACCCATTTCCTAAAATTTGCATAATTCACCTTTGTTCTCCAGCCTAACTTCTAATCTAGTCCTCTTCATAATATATATACATACATATTTTTTTTTCACCTAACCCCCTTTAAATTTTGTCCCTTGGGGGTAAAATTGGCAGATTGAGGGTTTACGTACTTCATACAATTTTCTGGTTGGTTTTAGATTTTGTTATATAACTACAAATCTAGTTTGTATGCTTAAAGATGACAAACTGGTAGTTACCTCAGTTCACAATTTTTTACACTGAGTTTGATGCTATTGTTATAACTGATTGTACCACTTTAGCCAAAGTGACATAGTTGTTCTAACCAGCTGTTCTGATACACCAAGACTAAGTTTGCCTTAAGGTCATAAAAAATAATGTGGGTCAGTACCAAAGAACTAGGGGCCAAGTCAAACAGGTAGCAACTTCTCATTCCCAACAAATAGAAGAGATAGGATCTTGCAACAGACTCAAAACTCAAAACCCAGCTACACCTGGAAGACACCTTTGAGAAGTAGTCATTTTCTAAGAGTTCTAAATGCTTAGTAATAAAGCAACTCACTATAGGCAATTTATAAGCATCAACCCAGGAATTAGATTAAATAAAAAGGAAGGAAGGAAGGAAGGAAGGAAGGAAGGAAGGAAGGAAGGAAGGAAGAAAGGAAGGAAGAAAGGAAGGAAAGAAAGAAAGAACAATGAGGTGAGACAATATAAAAGTCACACCACATGGCCACTCTGAAGTATTAAAAAGCAAATAAAAGAGACTCTAGAAAAAATAAAATCAGAAATAATTTCTTAGGTAACTACAGAGATGATGACTACTATATAAAAAATGCTTAGGACTCTAGAATAGATACAGATAAAAAAATAGAATTAGGAAAATGTTGGAAATCATGACTGCCCAACATAAGAAAGAAATGGACCAAATTTTTAAACATAGACTTAGTAAATCCTACAGAGTGGCCCACCCCACAATATCAGAATACACACTCTTTTCTGCTGCATACACAGTTTTTTCCAAAATAGGCCACATAGTAACTCACAGAACATGCTTAAATAATTAGAAAAAACAATGAGTCATAGATGAAACTAAGGAAGACATTAGACAGCTTCTACTGTTAAATGTTAATGACAATACAACATACCAGTACTTATGGGACACAATTAAAGTAGTTCTACAAGAGAAATGTGTAGCAGTAAATATCCACATCAGGAAAACTGAAAGTCTAATAAAGGACTTAATATTGAATGTCAAACTTCTAGAAAAGAAAGAGCAGGATAAGACTAAATCTTGTATAAAAGACAAAATTATAAAGATCACAGCAGAAATTAATGCAATGGAGACTAAGAAAACAATCCAAAGAATCAATGAATCAAAGAGTTCATTCTGTAAAAGAGTAAATAAAATCACAAGCCCTTAACCTACTTTATCAAAAGAAGGAGGGAAATTATATTGCTTGATAAATCTTGCATGCCTTTATCTGCTACCCTGGGCAATTACTTTGAGAATAACAATATGCGGTATATCAACCATTGTTAAATTAATATCATCTTGTTTTGAAGTTCTATATGGCAATTTTTTTTTGTTGTTGTTGTTGTTGTCATTTGGCTTTTATTGTTGAGTTTTAATTGTTTATTTGCTTCTTGATATTTCTGTTTTTTCCTTTTTAAAATAAAATTAAAAAAAGAAAAGTATCAAATCCACATAATTAGGAATGAAAGGGGTGAATTCACAATGGATTCTGAAGAAATTCAGATCATCTGTACTTACTTTAAAAATCTGTATTCTAATAAGATGGAAAATTCAGAAGAAATGGACAGATTCCAAGATGCACATGAATTATCAAAATTTAATCAAGAAGATATAAAAATCCTAAATAAACCAATGTCAATCAATGAAATTGAAGAAGTAATTAAAAACCTATCAGTAAAGAAAAGCCCAAGCTTTGATGTATTCACTGCTGAATTCTACAAGAAATTTAGGGAAGATCTAATATCACTTCTTCTCAAACAATATAATGAAATTAAAGGAAAGCAATACTTCCAAATTCATTCTTGAAATCAAGTATTAACCTGATACCAAAGCCAGACAAATACCCAACCAAAAAAAAGGAGAACTGCAGGTCAATCTCCTTAATGAACATAGATGCAAAATTCCTCAATAAGATACTGTCAAACAGAATGCAGCAAATCATGAGCATTACAAACCATGACCAAATAGTATTCATTTCAGGGATGCAGGGAGATCACTGAACATACATAAATCAATAAATGTAATGCACCATATTAACAGAATCAAGGACAAATCTATATGATCGTTTTAATAAATGCAGAAAAAACTTTTGACAAAGTCAAACACTAATTCATGATCAAAACCTTACCAAAAATTGAAACAGATGGTCCTTATCATCATCTATGACAAATCAACAGCCAGAAAATCATACTACATGAACAAAGAGAGAAAGTTTTCACTATAAAATCAGCAGCAAGACAAGGATGTCCACTGGCACCACTCAAAGAATGGAGATGAGGAAAGAAAAGACAGGAAAAGTAAAAATAAATGAGAAAAGAAGGAAAACATGAAAACAAAGCTTTTGTAAATGGGGAAGGGAGGAGAGGTTGAAGGGAGGACATGGGAATTGGAAAATGAAAGAAACAGGTTTTGTCAAGTACAGGTACAAATTTTCTATGATAAATGTGATCACTATGTATATCTAAAATGTACCAATAAAATCTGATTGAAGAAAAAAAACTAATGTCATGGGTCAATTTATCAAATATTATTATAAAATTTCATGTGGTAATAGAGGTTTAGAACATAAGGACAGATTGTTGTTACATCCTAGAAAAAACTCACTACTAATTTACTGGATATATCGGGATGGAAAAATTATGAATAATGTGAGAATTGTTCTGAAAAGGAAATTAGAAAATGGGTTGGTCAACAATATCAAAAAGAGTCTGTGAAAGATTTGTATTTAGAATGTCTGAAAGTTTCTGAAGTTGGTCAAATAAAACCAACATTTTATCTTGGTAACTTTTCAAAAACTCTAAGCAAGTAGACCAAAATATATAAATAACAGTTTTTCATTCATACATTTGCCTGTAAGAGTACAATGATGTCAATATTGATAGTGTTGTTCTATCCAAATGTTCTAGTCAAAGTTTTAGCAAGTCTCATTTTTTTTTTTTAGTGAAACCAAGATACTCTGCTCCTGAGAAGAGAGAGTGCAAAACTTTATACTGTCAGCAACTTGTTTTAAAAATAAATCTTCCAGGCTGGGGATTTAGCTCAGAGGCCTTAAGCACCTGCCTGGCAAGCTTGAGGTCATGAGTTTGATCCCTGGTGCCACAAATAAATAAATAAATAAATAAATAAATAAATAATAAAACTTCCAAATAGTTGAAAACTTTTATTTGGAAATAAAAGCTGACAGTTAGAATAATTCATACATAATTCTTTAATACCTACATGATACATGTCAAGGTGCCAGAGCAATTTCAGTAATTACTTTGCATGTTATCTGAATTCTGTGATGTGCAATAAAAGAAAAAAGCATAAGAAAACCCACATTTATTTAAATAAACATTTTAATGGTGAAAATCTTAAGAATAATTTAAACTATTTCATTTTGAATATCATATTAATTTCCAATTTTGTATTCCATTTTAAGTTTTTATTCAATTTCCTTTAAAGATAAAATACCTTTTAACTTCATTTAATTTATTCCTTTATTTTTTTATAAGGTATAAATTGTACTTATATATGAACACTAGGAATATTAAATATCTAGAGTTATATGACTGTCATATGACTATTTAAATTTGCTGATACCTAAAGACGCTATTCATTAAATTTCCTAATACTGACTACAAAAGGTCTCATAATATAGTTTATAAAATATGCAAACTATGAGTTACTTGAGGAATTGAAATTCTGAAGGGGCCATTTTAAAATTTCTACAATTAGAAAATTCAATGTCAATGTTTTTCTTCAGAGCTTTTAAGTTAATGGAATGCTAATACTAGCAGGTAGTTGAAAGTATGATTCTGAAAATAATTTCTGAAGAAACGGTGAAAAGCTACCAATAATATAAGCACTTATTCTATGCAGTTTATTTTGTGCTTTGTTTTGTCCAACACATAAAACATAAAGGTTTAATTCCTTGTCAGACATGAGGTGCCATTAAGTTCAGTCAAAGAATTACGTAAAATAGTTAATTTTTCTGCATTTTGCCAATCATGTAGATACAGAGAAAAATACCGTCAATAATGAAACTGTTACTAAACAGGTGGTAATTTGACATCATGTAGACAAACTATCTGGTGGATAGACTAAAATTTCACTATTCATAGATCAATTTCATAGCATAAAAGCATGGTAGGTTCTTACCATTTTCGGAAGAAAAGGTACTATAATATTTTAAAATACAGTGATAAACGTTATATATTTCATGATTCAACATAAACGCTTTAATGTTTAATTCATATTAACTAGGTTCTATTGAAATTTTTGTCATTGTTTTGAAGGTATGAATTTCTTGAAAAGTAGAGCTTTTTTAAAAAAATCTCTTTTATGAATATTTAATTTCTGTTTACTTTCTGAGAACTGACTGTTAAAGCATTGGTGATTACTCTTATTCTTAAATATTTAGTTTCAATGACTGATTACAACTGTCCCTCAGCAAAGAATTTTACCTTATTTAGCACACCATAAGGGATTTAACAAATCCCCAAATTAAGTATTTATATATATTCTCAACAACTTTCTCTTGACATGTAATATGTCTAGTTGTAAAATCATATAATTTATATATAATCTATGTATAGACAGAAATTTAAACATTATTAAACAGCAGAGAATATAAGTCAGTAGCAAAGCATTTGAAAACTATTACTACTTCCAGAAAACAAATATGCAAAGAAGTTTTAATTTCCATGTGTGTTATGTATACCTACATGCTCATGCATGCACACATAAACATATATGTGCACACACACTTGGAATGATTCAATTTTGAAACAAATTAGACTATTGCAATAAATATTGTTTCTGAAATTTTACTTGACATTGTGGGGTAATTCTGAGGCAGTAATTTTTTGGTGTCATTCATTTTCACCCTTAAAATGAAAATGCAACTTATATTTTAGGTTTATAGAAAACACAAGAGAGATTATTTTTTATTTTCTTTTTTGCATATTATACATTTTTGCTTGGTATTTTAGAGACACAGTTTAACATGCCAATGTAAACCAGGAATGAGGGCATATGCTTGTAATCTCAGCTACTCAGAATCTACAAATCTGAGATCAGCCTAGAAACTTAGACTCAGGATCAAAATAAAAACACAAAGGCTGGGATTACAGCTTGATGCTCCCTTGGCTCAATCTCAAGTAAACAAGAAGTTACAGTAAAACGATCTTGTGTTTCAATTTGAAAACCAGTTTCCCCCATCTCCTTAATATCTACAGATTTTTAGTATGTACTATTCTCCTCCAGTATTGTGTATATGTCTTTTCACATGTGAAATATCTTTACACAAAGATTTATTGCCTGTCTTCGTATTTGCTACTAAAACTTACAGTAGTTAAAGCAAGTTTCATAAAAAAAAAATGCTTGTCAAATCTGTGTCTACAAATGAGAACTCAAATGTATCATTCTTGTTTCTTTTATTATTGCAAATGTAATTCCTGATTTCCAAACTTTGGCCCCATACTTGTCTGAATTCATTGTGGAACTGGTAGAATTATGCATGTTTATACTCTTGTCTTAATCATACTGTGTCTATTTTAAACATTATCTATTTGCTACATTTACCAAAATCAACCAAAAAACACAATCATTCTAATAAGTACCTGTTATATATTATTAGAAAATGTAGAATATTATGTTTAGTGAAATGAGCCTGATACAGAAAGACAAGTACTGCATGATCTCTTATACATAGAAGTTCAAAAGAGCAGCCTTCCAGAAAGTAATAATAGTAATTATTAGAAGTTAGGAAGGGAATAGAGAGGATATATAAAGAGATACTGGATATAATCAGTGCATGCTATGTATATATTGAAAAATCACATTGCATCCCAATAATATGAACTATTAATATGTGTTAGCAAAAATTTTTTTTAAATATTTCTACTTTCTCATATGAGCCCATTTTGAATGGGAAAACAACTGAAAAGGTCCCTATTTTATTTGTTTGAATACTAATATCTAAAATTAAATTTCAACATTTTCAGGAAATGTTTTTAAAAATTTCTTCTATGCAATAATTTCTTCATCGATGTCATTTACCTATATGTATTAATGGATCATATAAATGTCTTTTTTTTCCTTATAGAATTTCCTTTTCATTATTTAAAAAAATGCCAGGTGCTTCCCATATACATCAGAATCAAATCAGGTGACATTATTAATAAACAAGAATCTGGGAATAGTTAAATTACAAGAGAAAATAAAGAGATAAATAATGCATACATTAAATTAAAGAAGCAAAGTGGAGATGTAAACCAAACAAATTGTCTCATGTGAAAAAACCTGGTTAAAAATGGAAAAGAATGTGCTTAATACATTCAGTTAACACTGACACTAGCAAAAATATAGCAGAAACGTGGTGTTATATAATTTTCAAAAAGTAATCACTACAAATTCACATGCGTATTTAGAATATAAATAGCATAAGAAAGCAACCGCTATTGAATATTTGCTGTAATGTAGGTATTATGTTACTAAGCATGTTATATCAACATTTTAATCAATTATGTATTAACAATCAGTTATTAGTTCCCTATTTATTTAATCAATTCATTGATTTATTTATTCATGTGTTTATTTACTTAGTTGGTATTGGGAAAAGAGACTAGGGTCTTCATAATGAACTACTTTTAGAGTCACCTTTTTATATGTTTTTAATTTTGAGCAGGGTCTTAACTAATTTGAACAGGTTCAACTTGAATTTATAACCCTCCTACCTGAGTTTTCCAGAGTGCTGAGGCTGCAGGCCTGTGTCACCATGTTCAACTTACTTTTATAATTTCATATGAGACAACAGTGAAATTAAGAAAAGTTAGGGGCTGGGGACATAGCTCAGCAGCATGGTGCCTTTCTGGCAAGTGTGAGGTCATAATTCTGATTCTCGGTACAAAAAAAAAAAAGGTAGTTGTTTATGAAACTAAGAAATGTAAGGCAAAGATAAAATTCGATTTCAAATATGAAATTTTATTTCAGGATATTTCTATCCTTGTGTTCAAAGTATGACAAGTCAGTCTGTTGTATTTGTTTTTAAAATAATATCTTTTAAAAATTAAATGCTAAATCATTGAAATACAAACATATATGAGATTTTATATGAACTGAGTATAATATGTGCACAAATAGATAATAAAGATAATTTATAAAGCACAGGCTTAGGATTTTTTTAAAATAATAGAGCATATCCAAGTAAAGATCTTTATGGTTGGTGGTAGAGTTTTGTGTTAGCATTACTATGTATTCAGTGAAAGTCAATCCTATTCCATTTATGTTTTGTAGCAATGATCTTTAAAGTCTCCACCTCACTCATCCTATCCTGACTTTTTTCTTGTTTGATAAAGCTATGTAATCATGCCATTTTTAGAAAATATAATGTCTTGCTAATTTTATCCCCAAAAGAAATGTATTGCAAAATATATCCATTTTATATTTTGAAATTAGGATATTTGTACTACGGTAAATTACTTCTTTACACTGCATATTGTAATAGAATTATTTTAATCTAAAAGCAATTTAAGTCTGCAACACATTGAACTGTAATTAAAGATTTATGGTTCCATTAAAAGGTAATGTTGTAGTTAATTCCAAATAATAAAACACTCCATGAGTTTAGTGTTATACACAATGCAGAATATAAATGACAAGATTTTTTTAAAGTATTTACTGGGTTTGTGATTTTAGACAAATGTTAGCACCTAGATTCTCAATAATGTCTGTGCCAGCGTTCATATTTTGTTAAAGAATTATGATTTTTCCTCTGGATATATTTATAAAGTATGTCATATATTTATATAAACATGTGGGTATCTTTTGAAAAAAGTTATGAGGTTTTATTCCTTTCATATTATAAATCTTAAGATGATAATGAATTTCTGGTCAAGAGAATATAGTATATTAATGTTATAATGCCTTTTCTCAGCTTCAAATACATAAAAATGAGAAAAAATAATATAAACATATTTAATTCAAAAGGCAAATCCAGGTTGGAATAAAACAAGTAAACATAATGTACACACTGTTGAAAATCTTGAGCCTTTGGTTCATAAAAAATAGCCTAGTAAAGGGTTTAGATTTAACACCCTTGTGATATTAAAAGAGTTACATGAAAAAATAAATTTAAAAGAAAAATACATGAAACAAGTCTTAATTAAAAACCCATAATTATGGACAAAGTCTAAAAAGTATTAGCTCTAAGCATACATATTTTTGCTTGAAATAGAAACACAATAGATATTACAAAGGAAATTAAATACAAATTAAAAATACTTTAACAACTTGCAAGTTCATATCAAAGTTATCACAAAAGCACTAAAATGACAACATTGCCATGAGTTAGATCAGTATTATAAAATGTAGAGATGCCTAAACAGTTTAAGGGCATTTCACAAAGAAAAAAACATTAAGGAATGTTAGCATGCCAATATTTGAAGATACAATCAATGAAATCTTCTGAAATTTTTTGATGGAAAATAAACTGTGTTATCATATGCTACTAGAGCTAAAAAAAAAGTTAAACAGTGTATATATATATACACCTAAGTTCATGCTTTATTTCTTTTTTTATTGCCACATCTAAATATGCAAGACTTGACAATTGATAAACAATAGAAATTTATTTGACCTACAGTTCTGGAGGCTGAAAGTTCAAATTCATAGCCTTGCACTGTATTCATTACCTGGTAAGAGACTTCTTGCACCATAGCGTGCTAGGAAACATCACATGACAAGACACAGCAAATGTAATCGTTTGGGTCTCTTTCTGTCTTCCTACAAAAGCCACAAAGCTATTTTGAATACTGTCGCACTACCTGCTGCAATCCTAAGTACTTCCTAAATATTTGACTTCTAAATTCAAATATAAATTTGGAGATTCAATTTCTAAAATTAAATAAAATTCTAAGGAATAGATTAAAATAAATAAATAAAATTCTAAGGAATAGACTAAAAACCATATCAGTTCCTCATGTGGAAAATTTCAGAAAATAACGTCATAATAAGGAAAAGACAAATAATTCATAAAATAAATAAAGTTAGCTTTTTGCTAAATAAGGATAAACTTGGGTCATTTGTAGGAAAGTGGAATACATCCTGAGATCATAATGTTAAATGAAATAAATCAGACACACAAGCTTAAATATCATGATTTCTCTTATATAGGAAATTCAAACTATGTATACATTATAGAGTCAAAGAAAACAATATGATAGGAAATCTGAAGACAGACTTTTGCA
>RJWT010036412.1:0-13266 GCA_004365215.1 Cuniculus paca | reverse complement strand
CATCTTGATGTATTCCTGGATTCTTCCAGACACATTGGTAGTGGGGTCCCAGGTGCTTCCAGCATTGGCTACAATTTCTCTAAAGCAAGACCTGTTTGGTTTTTCTAGCTAGTGCTGGCTATGGGTATCTGATAGTGGGCGCCCATGTTTCTAGACTGAGCTGGGAACTGGCCCACCAAGGCCCTTGGAGTGTGCATGGGGGTGGAGCCAGCCAGGGCCTGCAGACCTAAACTGGTGTGGAACCTAGGCGATGGTCTCTGGAATGCGTACGGGGGCGGGACTCAGTCAAGCAATTTCTGTGGGTCTGCACCCCACCTGGAGCTGCTGGAAGAAGCTGGCAGCAGTTTTGGTTCTGGGCTTATCCTGTCCCACTCTAAAATGTTCCTAGCCAATCTCTCTCCCGCGGAAGGACTGAGTCCTCTGCACTCACCACCAGCCAGTGCAGTCCTCCGTGTCTGCTGCTCTCTTCCACCACTGTGTCTCTTTGCAGAGACCTCTGGGGCTGCCAGCAGCCACTGTTACTGTACCTGCATGTCCCCAGGTTCCAACAGCTTCTCTCACAGGTTGAATCTGGCTCCAGGACAAAGCGCTGCCAGCTACCACCTTCTTTTTCATTTAAACTTTTCCTTTTACTCTCTCTGTGGGCTTCAATTCACATTTTAGAGTCTTCCTAGGTCCAGGGAACCCACTTCCTTTCTTCTTGTCCTCCCCATGATGCTATATTCCAGCATCTGGACTGTTTCTTTCAGAGTCTGTTTACTCTGCTGCTTACTCTTCCGCCATCTTCCTGGAAGTCAGCTCCGTGGGGTTTTTCTTATGCCTAAAGATCCTTGATGTTTTTATTGTAACTTAGGAAAACTGGACATCCCTCACCCTCTCTAGGCTAACCTAGAAGTAAGCAGTATGTATGGGTGGGACACTCAATCTGGTTCTTGGAGTGTTTTCTGACTCCTGACCATGCCGGGATCTCTTTGCTGAGAACTTGGTGGTGATGAATCTGAGGTGTTTATGCCAGGATTGTTCTGTGGAATAACCAGGAGGTCTAGGGATTATTACTTCTTTGTTTTTAAGCTCCCCCATCAACACAGTTTTTTCTCTGCTGTGTGTAATATATAACCATGGCCACTCCACATGAAAATAAACAATGCAGATTTGTATTTTTTGAAAGCCAAAAATAAGTTCTTTTTAAAAATCACTTTTCCCAGTTCATGTTCCCAAGAGGTATGCAGTTCCCTTCCAATTAGACAGCCAATATTCATTCTCTTTAAGCTGAAATTGCCTCATTCCACTTATCCTAAATGGAAGTGATGAAATGACTGTTCTCCCTGATATTCTTATTGAAATACTTTGTCATTTAACTTTCGTCAGTTTCGAGAAGGTTCTGTGAGTGTGATTTCATCCTTCTGATTGTCTAATTTTATGTGCTGTGATTTTTTTAAGCATAAAGTTTGTCCCCTCCATGATTACAATTATTGGCTAACTAAAGAGTTTATAGATAACTGAAACACAAATCCCTGCCTCATATATCAGGCTTAATAGTCTTCTACAACAGAAAGTGTACTTAAAATGCTAATGTGCTCATAGAGCAGGTGGCATTTGATAGAATTACAAGAAGTATCATGATAATCATGCCTATCCAGTAGAAGAGGAAGGCCTATTTTTCATCTTGTATCTCAAACTTTAGCTACATTTTTTCTCCTGTAGAAAGGAGACAGTTTATAATTTTTTTTCATAGTGGCATTCAAACTAACTTAGTTGTTGAGCAATAAGGTAACCTGCCCAGGAGCTGTGGAAGCTCAGTGCAGAACAGGAAGTCCTAAAAGCAGAGTTTTCTAAATGGAGAGGAAAGCTATACTAGGGTCCTTGACCTACATGTGTAGATATCTTGACACTATATTTGAGGGAAACAGAGTCCTTTAGCAATCAGCTTCACTTGGGGAAGTCCACACAATATTCCTATCAGGGATGTTACAGTGGCAAGAACATGATGGCATTTAATAAATGTCAGTTGAATAAATAAATGAATGAATGGCTAAGCCCAGTATATGTCCCAGGGTGGTCGGTCTGACTGGAATTGACCCCTTTCTAGAGGTTATCACACATTTTGTTTACTCCTTTTTACTACATGCTTCATAGTATCATACCTAGTGCTATGGCAAACATCATTGTTCACCTACTCTGCCAAGAAAAGCTAACTTATCACTGATTTCTTATTACTAACCTAGGACCAAGGGTAGAAAGACCCTGAATTGATAGCCTCAGAGTGTTCTGGGCTACCAAATGGTTAGGGCAAGTTAGCAGAACTAGGTGACTCATGAGTAAGCCTGGAGGAACACTGTGAATGCTTGCTAAATCTCTGCATTGTGGTAGGACCACTATGAGATTAAAATGAGGACCTTGGCAACAATAAGACTGGCACACTACCAAAAGGTATAGTTATACCTACCTGGTGATAGAATATGCCACTGAGTACTTAGTGTTTTCTACAGTAACATCACAGGACTGGGGATTTAGCTCAGCGGCCTTAGCACCTGCTTGGAAAGTGTGAGGTTGTGAGTTCGATCCCCAGTGCTGCAAAAAAATAAAGTAACATCACAATCCTAGGAACCGGTTCAGCCTTCTTCCAGCAATATCCAGTGCTCATGTATACATCAAGGAGGCGATGTAGAATGTGTGGCTGTCACTTACCATCACTCCCATTGAGTTGCAAGCCGTACCTCAGTACCTTCCTCATCTTCCAAAAGGCATTGTTTTCTGCCAATTAAATTTTTTATTAAGGACAAGTTATGTCTAGCTCCTTTTCATAGAATTTCTTATTAATGGATACTATCATGCACATTTATGTATGGGTTTATGGCATGCCCTACTACAATAGATTGCAAATTTCACAAAAATAGCTAGAGAGTAACAGAGTAACAGAGTAGGTATAAGAGATGACATTAAAAAAGAAGTTAGGGAAATTTTCTTGACTGGGTAACTCCAGACAAAGAAACAGAATGAGAGGAGACAGCTATGGGATAATTTTAAAGAACTTTTCAGAGGAACAGCTAGTGTAGAGACATTGAGAATAACCTTCTAAAGCAACTGTCAGTCTGCTGCCGTTCCACTTTATGTGTGCCTAGCATTGATTCCAAACAAAATTGATAAAAGATCATCCTGCTTATATGGTATGTTTCCCCATCCATGCCATCCATCCTCCCCTTCCTATACTCCAGGTCAAAAACTCCAACAGTCAACTATGTTTTCCAACCAGAAAGTAGCAGATCTGCCCCTACACAGGTAGCACAAAGTCGTAGTCATCAGTTATAGTAGTTGCTTTCCTCTCTGAGTCTGCTGTAAACTAAACGAAATGCTTTGTATTTTGTATTTCACTGGAGTCTCACAACTACCCACTGAAATTGTTTTTCTTGTTGATTCCCTTTAAGGATAAGGAAAGTAGGGATAGAGATATTAAGTAATATCTAATATCTCAGATAAGTAAGGAATGAGGCTGACACTGAAAGTTATAGTGCTAACCCAGAGTCTGTTCTCTTAACAGCTACACAAATCTCTTTTCAGTAAAATTTGGGGCAAAAGAGTTTCTTAGCCCATCTACTTCTTCCATGGGAAGATGGCTTCCTTCTGTGTAGTACTCTTATCCCAACTCAAGATCTGAATCATGTCTTTAAAGTTGGAATTGTCACCTACGCAGATCTTATCTGTATCTGGAAAGATACTGTGTTGTTTATTTAACTACCATCTCTCAAATTCTAATCTATCCTTCTGTATTCTGCTCTGTGGTGCTGGAGCAAGGATTCTTAAACTGCTTCCTAAAGACAATTTTGCCACCTGCTTCTGTTAACCAGCTGTGCTAAGGAGTGGATTGCAACCATTACTTGGATGGGACCTTGTGCAAATTACTGTGACTGGGCCATCCCCTGAGATTTGTTTTCAGATGGGCTCAGAAAGCCTCGATATCAGGGTTTAACATCTCCTGCAGGTAATTCTAACAGGCCATCCCATTTTCAAGTTTCTACATCAAAAAGAGAGTGGAAAGAAAAAGGAGAGGGAAAGCATTTCCTGCTTTTAATTTGCTTGGTGCTCCTGGTGCATGGCTCTAGCAGTGGCCCCTGGCCTTAACAGCCTCCAAGTTTCAGCCTCCAAGTTTCAGCCTCCAGCCAAAGCGGCCACAAATAATACACAAGATGTACGCTGCCCAGAGGAGCGGTCCCAGCATAAGCATCCAGCTATTCCTAAATGCTAAGGATTCTGACTGGAATTTTGTTCCCAATGTCCACCACCTCTAATTCTTTCCTAACAGATCTGTCCTCAGTGAAGTCCAGCATTCTAATGCAGCTTCTTCATTCTGATCATGTAAAATCTTGATCTGCTTCTGTTCTTACATTGACCTACTTAAACCCACCTCATTCTTACAGCATTTAAGCCAACAGTTTCTCCGGCGTTGATAGGCATCACCTATTACAGGGAGATTGTAGCTCCTTTATCTATTCAAAAGGATATGATAATAGAAAAAGAAAAAAAAGAAGAATCCAAACATTTTCCTGCAGATTTCAGGATCCTACGTAGTCTGCCTACATTGCAATCTCATCTCTCCCCAGGGAGTGCTGATAGCTGAGAAGTGTTCCAAGCAGCACTCTCAGCAGCTACGGGAACAACTCTTTCTCTTTTGAAGGCCCAGGTGGACAGGTGTCACACCCAAATCACGTGTCACACTGTCTATTGCACACATCAACTTTATGATGGTGTTTACTTTGAGCTGTAGGATAGGAGATGGGTACGATGTTAGCTGGATTTTTTTTAAAGACTAAAATGTAATGTAAAGCAAATGTGGCAAACTGCTAACATAATTTAGATTTACAGATGGATACATTAGTGTGCCTATTATACTATTTCCCCTACTTTACAATATGCTTGTCTGTTGAAATACTTTGTAAAGATGCTAGTCTATACTGAAATACATTTCTATCATATTTTGAGGTAAACACTGTTGATGAGTAAGCACAATAAGTTGCCCTTTAATCAATATCAATATGTTCACTTATAGCTTTATTTATCAATGTAATGTATCAGATCAGAATATTGGTGCCTAGTCTAGGGTTTTGTACTACTGGCACGTCTTTCCCCACAGATGTCTGCAACTTTCTCCACAGGCTCTACACTGAGCAGAGGCAGGACACTTGGATACAGTGGGGAAAAGAGAACGCTGTGCACTTTTCTTCCTTCTACACACAGACCGTAGCTTCTGTTCTGTAAGATTTGAACTTCCTCTTTTCCCCCTTTTCACTTTTTGCCTTGTACTTTCTTGTTTTCTTTTACTTCTTTTTCTGGCTTCTCTTTATCTTTTTCTTTTCTTTCGTTTCTTTTTTTTAAACTTATTTCATCTTGTCTTGGCTAAATTGGAAGATGAGAAGCATTTTAATATTTGTTTTTCTCCAACGTCTAGTTCTGCCCAAAACATTGACTTTTATTTTCTCAATGCAGTCAGGGTAATAGGAATCAAATTTTTTTCGACATTGTTTTTGCAGGTTCATAAATAATACAGTAAGTACATTGTGTAGAGGTGCAAAAGTGTGATAGCTTCCCTCACCCCTCATCAGAGTCACATCAAACACTCCAATAGCAAAAACAAGTTAATGAGAGCAGAACACGGCAAATGCATTTACTCAAAATTAGCATGTAACATACCACTTATACGTAAGCCTAGTATAATGGGACTCAATTGTTGGGGTTCAGAAAACAGTACCCTAAAATATAGCAGTTGGCATGTTCAGTACTTTGAACTAAAGAAAATTTGAAGGTTTTAAAAGTAAAATAAGGGGTCTGAGGATGTGGCTCAATTGAGTTCTTGCCTTCCATGTAAAAGGCCGGGGTTTGATCACCAGCACCACAGGAAAAAAAAAAAAAGCAAAATAAGGCCCAGGGAAAACTGTCCTTTTGGGGAGGAAAGGGAAGGGGTATTTATGATTTGGTAAAGAATGAACAGCCAGGCAGCAATGTTAGTGGGTGAAAGGGGCATAATTGAATGGTTACAGGCAGAGAGGGAACCCAGCAAACCTGTTTTAGGACTGTGCTTGACCTCTCTGTGTGATATTTCTGTGGTATAGGTCATCATCCCTTCTGGAAGGAGGATCTACATGATCTATTACTCGACTAGGTACCTCAGAGAATTTCTTTATGGCCAACTCTTACACAGGAAGGTGGGGGACAGTAACAGTAATATTTCTAGGCTTTGTTGGTATGACCCACCTTGGAGAGGAGGAGTTGTGGTTTCTATGGCATGACTTGGGAGAGAAAGGAGAACGGGAGAAGGGAGGGAAGGAATAGATCAGAAAAGTCTTTGATTTGAGGTCTTCCAGTGTCCTTTAGTTGAAAATACTGAGCATACCACAGAATTATATTTTAGACTATTGTTTTCTGAGTCCCAACAATTACATCCCATTATATTAGGTTTACTTATGCGCTCTTTCAGTTACCACATAATTATCTTGGGGAATAATCTCTAATTCTCAATATGAGCTGTAAAAATCTTGTATAACCGGTTGTCCTTGGATTTGAGTTAAGGTTTCAGCATGATGAAAGAGTAATATTTGATGTCTGATGATACCACCAAGTGTTTCAGGGGCTCATTCTCATTCATCATTGTCAGCTGTTTATTGAACACCTGTGTTCATAATATTATACAAGGGGGCCTAGCACAGGGTCATGAGCAAAAGATACAATAAATCCTGACAACTGCAAAAAAAAAAGTGACTCATACAATGCCATCTACAAGGAAAAAAACAAAAACTCAAAATATTTTTTCTTCTAAGTAGTCCAGAGCAACTGTCCCAAATAGAATCATAATTATACCATTAATTTGTGATGCTGTCTTTAAGTCAAGTCAGATCTCATAAAGTCCACCTTAATTTGTAGGTGTCAGTATGTATATATGGGGGATGGAGGGTTATAGGTGAGAAAAGCCTGAGGAAATCTGTTTAAAAAAAAAAACCCTTCATCAATACAGGTAAGAATAGAATTAAGGCAGGCCTCGGTTTACTTTTTAAAAGGCCATTAAAACCCTATTTGAGACTACTTAGAAATTAGTTATTTCTTCCAGCAATTACGGGTTTAAAACCCTAAAGCTGTTTTATTTAGTGTGTCTATTTAAAGGAGGATGGGAACAAGGACCTGGATTTAAATACCTCCCAGGTAGCTTGTGCTGTGGGTGCCTGGGGGAAGGAAGGAGGCAGATGACAGGGAATGAGGGGAGGTAGACACTCGAGATGTTTATTTTATAATTAACAAGACTATAGATGGGAAGTTTTTTGAATCACTAATTGGTGGTCCAGGCATTAAATGTAAGCCTTTGTGCAGTAGGGCTTTGCAGGAGAGGAGATTAAATTCATTAACAGCCGGTAATCAGGGTGTGAGTGCTGAGTGGCTTCAAATCAGATTGGAGGCTCACATGGCCTAGGGTACTGAGCGGTTTATAGCCTTGGATGATCTTGAAATCAGAAAATTTTGCATTCTTTACACTATGTAATATATCACAAAATCAGCCCCAGTGTTCTTTTCAAAAACCAACAAAATAGGAATGTGTAGTCCTCAATTCCATGTTCATAGGGCCCTCTCAGTATCTGCTCTTAGCTTCATCCTCCTCTTGATCCTGCCTCTCTTTTCCGACTTTTAAATTTATATGTGCTCAAGAAAATTCTGACAAGGAAAAGTATCTAAATTTCTTTTTATATCCAGCTTGAGGCATCTTATTAGAAAGCTATAACTTGTGCTCAAAGTATAACCTAATGTAGTTAGAACAAAGTAATATTCTAGTGTGATATGATAATCTTAATTCACTGAAAAACATCTGTCTCTGTGTGATACACTGTCTGATGCTCTAAAGTACTGCTTCTCTAGGTAGAATTCTCAGCATCTCAATTTTCTGTCTGGCTTTTAAATTGTGTCTAATTAAAGGATTTCACATTCCTTCATAATATTGTCTTCTCAAGCAGAAATAAAATGACGAAACCACATTTCGTGTCTTTCTCATGAAAGACATTTTGTTAATAAGTGTGTGTATTTTGCCTAAAATATGTTAATTATATTAATTATCCTTATTTCAAGAAGAACAGCTAAGAGTTGGTGGAATGAATCCTAGCTAGATCGTTGTCATTCCAAAAATCTCTCATTCCTTTCTACTTCCCTCATTCCTCCCTGGCTTCCCCATTTTAAAAGTCCAGGGCTTGGGATTTTGGAAAGTCCCACTCACTTGAAATTACTAAAATGTGGGTCATTTTTGAGCCAGAAGTATAGTTACTACAAAACAAAATTCAATCATTTTATAATCTCATAATGATGAGGTTCAAAGTATTTTAGGAGCTAGGGATACATAATACCAGATTCTAATCTTAAGGAGCAAGGCAAGTGGTTCTATCATTTTTCTTCTTACTACATTCTTTCCTTAACTTAGTTGGAAAAGAGAAGTGGAAATAATATACAGTGTGGAGCAATGCAGGGGACAGTTAGCTGTCAACCACTTTTATTGACACAGAAAATACAGAGAGCTAAACTGTCTCCCCATACATAAATCATCACTTAAGGAAAATTAAAAGCAACACTTTCCCCCTCCGGTTTCTCATGGAAAATGTTACAACTTCCTGAAAGAATAAGGAACTTGCTGCTGTGAAGTCTGTCATCATTTCTGCAGTTGCCTACCCTGTAGACTCTGGTCCTCCCTGCTATTAAAGCAGGTAAGGAAAGGGCCCAGGATGCCAGGTGCCAATTCAAACTTTCCAAAGGTGGCAGATCATTGCCTTCCTTCCCAATTCACAAAGAAATGCAGAGATTGTATCTCACCCTTCTGCAGACTGAATAAAGCTGTCCATTTCTGCTTCTCAGAGCCTAATGTGGAGAAGATCATTTCAAGATCCTGTTTTAAAATACAGATTTTTTATATGGCCATATCACACTGAATGCACCCAATCTTGTCTAATATATAGATTTTTGATTCAGTGGGCCTGGAGTCTGAAATTCTGCTCCTTTATGAATGTCACAGTAAGACTGAAGCTGAAGGACCATTGTCCTTACTTTGAATAATAAAGGTCTAACACAATAGCTTTCAAAATATGTGGGTCGTGATCCATGGGAAGAAACACACTTTATATTAAACATTATATTTATACACATATGTAAGCTATGTGTCAATATGGATATAAGTGAATGTAAAATATTTACATACACATGCATGTAGTACATGTGTGAATATGGTTATAAACATGTAAAACTGAGCAATTTCATGGAATGGTTCTTGCTTTTCTATCTGTGATATTGCCTAGACTAATTTTATTTCAGTAGTTACCTTGATTATGTTAGTAGTTACATGAATCTATGCATGCATGTCTTAGTTAATTTTCTCATTGCTGAGACAAAATACTCAACATCTAAAGTTAAAGGAGGAAAGGTTTATTTTGGATCACATTTCATAGAGGTTTCAGTCTATAACCATCCGGCTCCAAGGCAAGATGGCATGGCAAAAGAGCGTTACAGAGAAGAGAAAACAATTCACAGAGTGGAAGGCGGAAGGCAGGACGCAGCAAAAGCAGCAAACAATAAGTGATGGCAGCAGTCCTCTTTCTGTCCCTTGTAGTCTATGCAGGCCACCGGCCCTTTGGGCAGGTAGCACTCACACCCAGGGTTGGCCTTCCCCTTTTTCACACCCAGAACTATGCCGAATAAATCAGTGGATTAATTTAGTAATCACATTCTCTTAAACCCAGCATCAAACACTTAATCCCAGCATCATACTCTGTAGATCTAGCCACTTGGGCAAAGTCCACTTATGACCACGGGAAGCTTTGGGGACCTTCTAGACACAAACCATAGCAATGTGATAAAATCAACAGATTTTTATATATACATACATAAGCAAGTGAGTGTATTCATAATACATAAACTGAATAACCTCTGGGGATTCTGCTGAGGTCAAATTCTTGGTTTGGTTTGGTTTGGTTTGGTTTTTTAAGAGTCTAGGTAGGTAGTTCAGACTGGCCTTGAACTCACAAGGTAGACAAGGTTGGCCTCGAACTCATAGTAATACTTCCGCCTCGGGCTTCAAAGTACTGGGATTACAGGCATGCACCATCATGCCCAGAAAGTTCCCAATTTTGATATCACACTGTAACTATGCAAGATATTGACATGAAGGGAGGAAAAGAGTATGTAGTACCATCTTGTACATTTCTTTGCAAGTTCCCATGAATCTCTAATAATTTCAAAATCAAAAGGA
The DNA here is from genome assembly GCA_004365215.1 of Cuniculus paca. Classification (NCBI taxonomy): domain Eukaryota; kingdom Metazoa; phylum Chordata; class Mammalia; order Rodentia; family Cuniculidae; genus Cuniculus; species Cuniculus paca. The sequence goes on along the minus strand of RJWT010036412.1, from coordinate 3,005 downwards.
AAAATGAGTGGCTTGGGACCTAGAATATTGGTTTCAAGAAGAGCAATGCATTGAGACTTTAAGAGTAGCTATCATGAACCCTGGTGGGTTACTTTCACCACAGCAGCTGCTATAAGTGGGTGAGGCTGAGATGCATCTTCAACTGGGATTCAGAGGAGGTACTGGTTTAAGTGGAATCTGAAGGGAAGAGGAAGAAGCTTTCCAAGAGCCCTTGGGCCAGGGATGATTACAGCAGAGATACTGTATCACAGAGAGTTAGTGTGTGGCCCACAGATAAGAGGAAAACAAGGGCCACTCACAAGGATCCACTGGCCATCAAAATTCGTCAAGGAAATGATAACTGTTTGAGGTGATGGGTATATTGATTACCATTATCTGATCATTACACACCGTATACAGGTGTGGGATTATATTGTATCTTACAAATGTATACAATTATTATGTACCAATTAAAGTTTTTGATAATTTTTTTAATCTATTTTGAGACAAGGTTTTGCTATGCAGTTCAGGCTGGCCTGAACTCATTTTGTATCCCTGGCTGGCCTCAAACTCACAGTGAGCCTCCAGCCTCAGCCTGCTAAGGGCTAGGACTGTAGACGCGCACTCAGCCTTGAAAAAAATTTTAAAAACATTTTTTCTGACACTGCCAACTTTTTGGAGTGAAATCTAACAAGGAGTTTCGTTTCTGTTTGTTGAGTTTTGCAGCATCTCAAACAGAGCTCCAGAAGACTTGTAGGAAATGTTGCAGAGGAGAGAGCTTAGAAGCACATGAGAAATACTGGATAATGATGAACCTTGAAAAAGGTCAAAGTTTGGGAATGGTCATGAGTTTTAGTTTTTAATTCAAACTAAGGAATTCAGGAAGCAATTCTATGCATTTACCTTGCTTGGCATTGTGACAGAGCAGCAGCACCATGCAAACCACAGACATGGAAAGCTTCATTTTTCTCAGAGACATATACAAACCATGAGAAAAATCTAAAGGAAAACTATTCCTTCACTAGAGGCTCATGAATGCAGGTAGAATGGTGAGAGGTGTATCTTCACATTACAAAATGACAAAAAATATAATCGGATCACAATAATTTCAAATTAACACCTAATTGATCTATCTAAATATAAGAATGAACTTATTGTTTTTTGTAAGGCTTCCTTTTTTGTTGTTCATTTCATTTTTGCTAAGATGCATGTTCCTTTTTCTAACTAGATAATTCTGAAGCGTTATTTTGCTCTTGTAATCCAATTGCAGGTAAATCGGAAATATCTGCAAAGTCTAATTTAGAAGGCAGGAAGGCTTTTTCCAGCATGGTATAATAATTCATTCAAATTAGCGTGATGAAACAAACTACAGGACTATTTTTCACTGAAAATGTTGCAGTGGAGTTCAGGGAAATATTAAAGACATTTCTAGAAGCACAAACAAGCTTACCCATGCATTTAGTTGCCCTCAGGAAAAAGAGAAGATTGCAGATTATCTTATCACACAGATAAGAGTTTTCTGTACTCTTCAGCACTGGAGGTGAAAGGGATCATATCTGGCTTATTTATAAGCACTCAGTGTATGATCCCAGGACATGTCCCATAAACATGTCCCTTTTATTTGCAGTATTCTCCTTTAACGCACTTATCTAAGGAAAAGATAAAATGCAATCTATTGTGGGTTTTAATAAGACCCACAATATATAGAAAAATATCCATAGAAACAAATATTGCTTCCAGGAACTGAAAGATATTGAATAAAACTGATATAATTAAGATTTACCAAGAAATTTCTGGTAGAAACTTCAGGGAATTTCAAATTTCATGAATAAGAATTGCAGAAAAATCAATCTGTTCAAGATAAGTTTTGTTGGTTTTGCAAATATAGGTGTTTGTGGAGACTGCACACATATGGCCAGCTGATTGGAAGCAAACTAATGAATATAAAAGTAAGGTAGGTAAAGAGAGCTGTAAAACTAATTGGAGTTCGACATGTTTGGGGCTGTATTTAATTTTCTTGGAGGGAAAAGAGGTCATGAATGGAATGGAGTAAATGAGAACAGGAATGAAATTCACTGGAAAAAGCAAAAAACCAAAATGGCCTACACTGAAAGGTCGACAAATATCCTAGAGACAGGAAATGAACTTTAAACAAAATAGAAGGCAGTATTTCTATCTGTGTTTGAGAGTTGCTAAAAGTGCTGTTTAAAAGGGTAATTTAAATAACTAGGTGTTGTTGTATAGAATCTAGTTTTGGTTGATGCTATATAAATTAAATATTATAATTATATTAAGAATCTCAGAATATAACTGTTTTGCATAGGACAATAAAACATATTTAAATTCACAGCTTAAATATTACTATTTACCAAGACTTACTTCCTGTTATATCTCGAAAAGGGAAAAATGCATTTTTGTCTCCTAAGAAGTCTTCATGATGGCCAGTAACTTTTAATTATAAAATTTTGTCTATTTTAGGTAACTTCCTGGGTTTCTTAAATTTTTCTTTTTTCGCTGCTGCCAGTCAAACTCATTTGGGATTAGTGTTTTTACATGTAGCATTTTATACAGGGAAAGCTTGATTCCAAGGTTAGTTGATACTCTTATGTACCTGATGTCTTAAGAAATAGCACTGGCTGAATAATGCAAGTTCTGAATTAGCATCCAAATGCTTCCCAAAATAAAACTAAGGCAAAGGACTGCTACTGAAACTGTCACATCTAAGGGTGTATTCTGATCCTACGAAGCTTGACTTTTAGAAAAAAAAAAATCTGTGGTTTTGATGAAAGTTAACAATCATCAAAATTAACAATTGTGAGGAGAATTTTTCTCCTCAAGGAAGTATTCATAATTATGAGTATCAGTGCCCTTGTTCCCTGCCTTCCTGTCTGATGTCATGAGATTCTGAGGACCATATGATGTAGCAGGATCATGATGGGGTAACGGACAGAGTAAAGAGGCTTGTAAAACTCAAAACAGTGTTGCCTACAGCTTCCAGTAACCTTTCCTCCTTCCTTTCTTTCTTT
>RJWT010036411.1:0-13248 GCA_004365215.1 Cuniculus paca | reverse complement strand
ACACTGCCCCTCCTCCTTTACCAGGGCAACCTAGGATGTCAGACAACACTGTGGCCGCCTCGTTATTGGGCTGCTCAGCCATTGTCCCCCAGACAATGGTTTCCGGCCCTGGCTTTGTGTGGGGCTGCCAGCTGAGGTTATTAACCACGGGAGCTGCCTTTGAGGGACATCCAAGGGAGGGGTGAAAGGTCACTGGGAGCAGAGAGGGGAGCGGAAGTGGGAGGGAGAGGTGACACAAAAGAAAGGGATGAGCCCCTGTCCCCTCCCCCTCGTCTTGGAGGAACCCCAAACAGAGCCGCCTTGGAGAGAGGTGTGAGTGGGGGGCAGAGGAAGTCCCTGCCGCTGCAGAGAGGAGTGTGGACTGGCCGGCCATCCTGATGATCTCAGAGGTGAAAAGCAGACAGGGTCATGAGCTGCATGTGGATTTTTAACTGACTCCTAAAGTACAGGGCTGCTCCCCAAGTCCTCCAATGTCCTATCTGCAGGAAGCAAACTGGTTGGAGCAGTATATGCCAATATACTGTGGGACAGAGGGTTGCTGCCCTTCCCCTCCACTGCCCAGGTTGGCCCTGCACGTCTGGGGAAAGGACACCTGCCTGGGCAAGTGGCCATGGACACATGCCATAGATAAAGCTGCAGAAGTTTTGTTCATCATCCAGAGTCACTTCTTTTTAATGGACAGGGAAATCAATTCCCAGACTGAGAGATGACCCATTAAGGACATAAACCCAGTGGTAGGCAGAACTGGAACTTGGAACGTTGTCTACTTCTTGTCCTTGGGAGGCACTGGGCTTCTGCCATCCAGTAGAGTTTCCATCCTTGCCCCAAGTCTCTCGGGTCCCCTGAGTTCCATGATGGGTCTAGCTTCTCAGATAATGTCAAAAGACAGGAGCCTCCTGCCCCCAGCCCCCTCCCATGATGTAAGCCCCAGGGAAGACAGCTCTGTGCTGCCTCTCAAACAAGATAAAAGCAGAGACTATTGCTCTTAGAGGTGCCTCCACCACACCCATCTCTGCCAGCCCAGCAGAAGATGCCCAGAATAGAATGCACCACCCAGAGCAGGGTTGGAAAGCCTGGATCTTCAGGTGTCTCCCCCAAGTCTATGTACTAGAAAGAGGCGGGTGGGGGTGACAGTCAATTGAATTATGACATAATAAAAGCTTTATAGCTTATCTATAAATTTGGATGTGAACAGGGTTTGCATGAATTATTCCGCCCAGGAAAGTATGAATTATTCCACCCAAGCTGGGTGTCTAATGTTACACATTTTTATCTCCAGCTTTCCATCTCCACCCCAACTCCAGTCTTCTTGTGGTATCCTCCCTCCCCTCCACTCATGGTTCACTAGACTTCCAAGGTTAGGCAAGCTTGGGAGCCTCACTGCCCTCTCCCTCTTACCACCCCTAAGAAGCCCAACCCACACCACCCAGCTCTCCCACCCTCACTCCTCTGCCCAGTGCATTTCCAAACCTCATGCTGAGTGTGGTTGGCCTCTTGGCCATCTCTCCCCACTGTGATGCATGGGCTCCCCCTGCCTGGTAAAGCAGCTTGGCAGTGGCTCTGCCCTTCCTGCAGTCAGCACAGTGGCCCTTAGCTGGTAAATAGCCTGGGGTGTGGGGATTCACTTGAACAAATTCATAGTAAACAGATCAAACTAAGGCAATAATGTAGTCTCTCTTCCTTTCTCTGTCTCTCCATTTCCGTCTCTTTCTATCTATATCACACAAACACAGGTACACACACTCATAGTCACACTCACATATAGCTGCACCTCAACCCTACAAACTGCCTGTATTAGCATAGACATTTGGGCCATCTTCCTTGTCTGTCCAAAGCCAAATCCATCATCCCCCTGCCCTCCACCTTAAATTCCCTTCCTGAAACCTCAGAACAACTCAGCCCTAACCGCAAGCATGCAGCTACCTAAACTGCAGCTGGGAACATAGGGGGACTTTGCTTTCCTTCCACATAGTCCACCCTTTGACCCTGCGTGTGTACTTAGGTCCCGTGGAGTCAGTTCACACAGGGACAGGGCTCAGCTTGGGGACTTGAGTCTAACTTGAGTCTAATTCCAGGCCTGCTTCAGCCCTCTCATTAACATCCAAGAGGCCCAAAGTTTCCAGAGTTTGTCAGCAAATTAAAATCGAAACCAACAAGAACAAAAAAGAAGGGGTGGAAGGAGCGGAAAGCAAATGAAATGTTAAAAAAAAAAAATTAAGCAATACGTACTTGCATTCTCATTAGTAGGAACATGTGAGATGAAGCACATTATGTTATTAGGCATTCTCTCGATTCAGTAAACACAAGCTGAATAAATTTATAAATATCAGCATTAAGTGAGATTTAACGGGAAGCTGTTTATCTTCCGCCTGTCAGGCAGGAGGCAACGTTCTCCGTGTATCACTCGCCGGCACTGCAGCCTGCACCCGCCTGCCCAGGTGAGCCAGGCAGAGCCACTGCAGTGGGTCTGGTGATGGGAGGGGCCACGCTGCAAAGCAGCCACCATCATGGACGCTGACCAGTGAGAGCTCAGGAGCCTGCTGCCTGGGCTGTGACCCTGTCCCCTCTACAGCAAGTATCTGTGTGATTCGGAGAGGGCTGGTCAATGTCTCTGAGCTAAAGCACCTCAGTATGGCTTAATGTCTCCACCAAAATTCTCATCAAAACTCATTAGTGGTGTAGGGTATGAAGAGATAGCACCAGGTTAGACCCGTAAGAGGTGATTAGGTCACGGGGGCTTACAAACAGAGTAGGCCACTGGAAGAGCAACGGATTATTGAATTACCTTGAGAGCTGGTCTCAGTCTCTTCTGTACATTCCTCTTACCGTGTGATGCTTTCTGTGCAGCTCTGGGACTCTGGAAAGAGTCCCCACCGGCAAAGAGGGCCTCACCAGATGAGGTCCTGAAACTTTGAACCTCTCAGATTCTAGAACTATAAGCCGAATCAACCTTTATTATTTGTAAAGTAGTCAGTCTGTGGTATTCAGTCATAGCCATAAAAGATGGACTAAGCCATACCTCGACTGAAGTGTTTAAAAAGAAAAAAAACCAGTACCAGCTAGGTGTGTTGGCACAGAACTGTAATCCTAGCACATAGGGAGGCTGAGGCAAGGGGATCACAAGTTCAAGTCCAGTCTGTGTAACTTAGTAACTTGGCAAGATTCTGTCTAAAAAATAAAAATATTTTTAAAGGGTGAGGGATGTAACTCAGCATGAAAGCCTATGATCAGTCAAAGGAAGGATAGAAGGGAAAAAAAGGAGGAAAGAAAGAAAGAAAGAAAGAAAGAAAGAAAGAAAGAAAGACCTACCTCCTGAGATCACTGAGAGCATTAACTGTTATTGTTCATTTCCAGCACAGGGCTGGGGGACATGGAGGGGAGCAGGGGGTGCTGGGCTTTGCCATCCAAATGGGAGCCACACAGATGCCAGGGGAAGGGGAAGGACAAGATGCCCTCAGAGAGGATGTGGACACCTGGAACTCAGGTGTGCATTCTGGCTCTTCTAGGACCCTTGTAGGGCTTTTCCTGGATGACTCCAGCTCTCTAAGCCTCCGTTTCCTCCTCTTGTATTCTTACAGTCCTTCACAGGTTAAGTTGTCCTTGAGAATTGTCAAGTGAGTCTATATATATATACAATAAGTATCAAATGTTGGAGCAAGACAAGGTCACCAAGGATTGGGGTCTTGTGACAGGTGAAATCCTGATGTGGGTCTCTGACCCCTCTGTGATGCCTGCAGCCTGCTCCCCCTGCCTGAACCCCATCTGTGGACTAGAGCTCTGTGCATGGACTTGGTGAATCAACAGCCTCCCAGACCACTTAGCATGTCCTGGAGCTGCCAGCTCCCTGTGCCCAGCCTGGACCTCAGGCTATGTCTGTGACCCACTCTCTTCCCCATAAACATGCACACGTTCACAAATAAAATAAAACAGAAGATAAAATAAAATCTGCACTCTAGCCTGGTGTACATGCCTGGCTTCCAGGGATCCATACCTTCCCTGAGGCCATCTTGTCCTTTCCCTTTGGCTGGTATCTGTGTTGCTCCCATCTAGACTACAAAGCCCAGAAGTTACCTGCTCTGTTTTGGTTTGATTTATTGCCAAACACTGGAAAGTTTGGGCCTCTCAGGTGTTAATGGAGAAAGGGCAAAGTGGGCTTGCAGCATTAGTTAGACCTAAGTCCCCAACCTGCTACATCAACACAAGGCACAGTGACAGGTCTCCAGTAAAGAGCTGTTACATAGGAGACTGATGCCAATTTTTAGCTCTGTGAGAAGCTTTGGACCCTTATAAGGTCCTAGCAAAGTCCCTGAGAACAAAACAAATACTTGGGTTACATATCAATACAAGAGATATCCAAAATCATGTATTTTTTAATGCATGACAAATGCTGAACACTCTCTCTTTCTACCTCTCTCTCTCTACTCCTGCTGAGGCCCAGACCCCAAGGATCCACCCAAGACAACCTTCCCAAAGGTACTCAGATGCTTTGCTGCCCAGCAGCATTTCCACAGAGCTGTGGGTCAATGCCACATGACAAAAATGTGCAATGGCACTACACTTCCTGGTGTGACCCCATCCTCTCTACAGAGAAATTAAATAAAAGGAGGATGTAAGAGGATGGTGAGGATATCCCCTAATGTGTCAGAGTATCTGCTCTTCCTTCATGAAATGAAGGGGTTGAAGAAGGTCATTTCTACCAGTCACTCCAGTCTTGAGTCTACACATCGCCCTTGCTGCAGGGAATGAAAGCTCAGGGAGCTGAGCTGCAGAGAAGTAGCTTCAGCTGCATATTTACAGTTGTGAGAATATTGGATCTTGTGACTGAGATAAGCACTCAGGCAAAGTCCATCGTTCCACCACATTTACAGGAAACTGGGTATGTGTGAAGCTCTCTAGCAGAAGCTCTGAAATTAATGCAGAATTAATGCGAAAGCCACATACTCCAACAGGCCACAGAGAGAAACAGTTTCCAAGTGCGACCCTGGGCTTCATTTAGCCTAGACTTCTCTAATTGTCTGAGTCTATCCAGGTTGCTATAACAAAACACCATAGCCTCAACGCCTTAAGGCATTCACTCACTTCTGAAGGGTAGTTAAAGACTAGGGTATCACTGTGGGTGAGTGCTTGGGGAGGGGCCTGGCTTGAAGATGGCTTTCTTCTTGTGTCATCCCAGGACAGAGTGAGTCAGGGTGAGGGGAATGAAAAGTGGTTAATGGTTAGCTCTCTCCCATCTCTTTTTATAAAGGTGCTGATCCCACCATGAGAACTTGACCCTAAAGATCTAATTGTCACCCAAAGACCCCATATCCAAACACCACCCACATGGGCTTAGAGCTTCAACATGGGAATTTGGGGATACACAAACATGTAGTCCATAACACTCAGACCTCTATGTCTGCCCGTAGATGCTTTTGCTAGTGTCATTTTGAGAATCTCAGCCAATAGAATCAGGTATAAACCACACATCCTTAGGTCTCAAGCTAGATGTAAAACTAGGGCTCACAATAATGGTGACAAGTCATATTTCACTGGATTCTTCCCACCTGCTCATCAGGGAATCTCTCCACATTCAAACTGCATTGTTTCTAGAAGTCTCAAAATAGTTGCAAAACCACTGACATCAATAAAAATAAAGAGAGAAAAATAAAGAATGAGAGAAAGACTAAGATGGAGCTCAGTGGTGTAACATTTGCCTAGCCCTGGGTTCAAAATCTCAGCATGAGAGCTGGAGGGAGGAGGGATAAAAGGTGAGAGAGAGACAGACACAATATGGGGGATGGTGTGTGTGTGTGTGTGTGTGTGTGTAAAGGCTGTGTTGTGCTTCAGATACATTACTTTTGAGCTTCTTCAGTGGCTTCCATGTGTCTATGCTTGTCCTGAGCTTGGAGACAGCCTGGCCAGAGAGATATATCTGTTTCCAACTTAGAAGAAAGCACTGAAGCATGAAGGTTGGGAGGAGGCCAGAGGAGAGAGTGTATTGTAAAGGGAAATGTGACCAAGGCCCCAACATTAAAATGCACCTTGAATTAGAGATAAGAAGAGACAGCAAAGTCAGAAAACAAGGCGCACATGGGACAGTCTAGAAGATAGGAGGAGTCTTGGGTATGTAAGGGATCTTAGCAGCGGTTACTCTTCTGTTCTTATCAAGCTTACAGTGGATTAGAGTGGATTTGAACTCCTACACTGCAAGGCAATTTGCTTTATACAGTTTACCAATTCAGATGTGAATCCTACCCACAAACACCCTCACTGACACACAGAGGAATGTTTAACCGGATACCTGGACATCCCATGGTCTAGTCACCTCGGGGACATGGGATGATCATGAAGAAGGAAAATGACAACCATGGCAAGCCCTGCAAGGCAGTCACAGGGTAGGCACTGCAAAGATGGCACTGAATTTGGCACTGATGACATTCAGGGGAACCATGGAGAAGCAAGATGTGGAAAGATAAGATGCCAAGGAGCTATTGGGCAGCAGAGTATTTAGGGTTAATTGGGTATTCTGGGTTGAGTTGTGGTCCCCCAAAAGAGAAAACTTAATTTCGGTACATGGGAATGTGACCATATTAAGAAATACGGTCTTTGCTGATGTAATGACGTTAACACAAGGTCATTAGGATGGGCACTTAATTCTATGCGATGCATGTCCTTCTAAGAGAAGGAACACAGTTGTGGAACATAGAGGCAGAGACTGCAACTTTGCTGACACAAGTCAAAGACTGCTAGAACCACTAGAAGTTGGAAGAGGGAAAGAAGTCTTCTCTCCTACTGCTTCAGAGGAAATGGGCCAACACCTACTTCTGGTCTCAGAACCATGAGAGAATAGATCTTTGTTGTCTGAGACCAAATTTGTGGTGCACAGTTATGGCAGTCCTAGGAAACTAATATGGGTAGTACTTTTAGCTTTTTTAAAAAAATTCATGAAAAGATTTTCACAGAAATTCTTGAGTATGTACATAGGCTAAGAGAAAAGAATCTATAGAGAGAAGTTGAAGATTCAATAGAATGCTTATTGAAGCATACAGGAGGCAGGAAGGGATGGAAATCAGAACTCAAGGGACATGATTGGCATTTTTCTTAAAGGAGACACTTTGTTATCTGACATCAGGTGTCTTGGTTTAGATTCTATAGAAAGCAGAACCTGAAGCAAGGATTGATGTGCTGGCACCTTATATGGAGGAAGGATACAAGCCCAGGACAGTGGGGTAAGGGAGAAATGGAAGTAAGGCAAGGGAAGAGGCAAAGTCCTGTGATAAAATGCATTTTTGTGCTAGTGGCAACTTCATGACAATCTGTGGACATTATTACACTCCCTGAAGAAATAGAATCAATATAATGTATATAGATAGATATTGAAAATATAGATGGAGATAGATGATGCAGATATAGATATATATCTCTCATAGGTAGATAGATGGCTGGATAAAGAAATTCATCATACAGAATTTGTTCATATGATTATAGAGGCTATGAAACCCCACATTCTTCCATTTGCACACGGAAGCACCAGGAAAGCCAGTGGTGTAGTTACAGCTCAAGACCAAAGGTCTGAGAAACAGGAACATCAAAGGAGTAAACTGCAGTTCAAGGGCAGAAGACTGATGTCCCAGCTCAAGCAGTCAAGCAGCAAAAACAAATTCTCCCTTCCTTTAACTGTTTTTTATTCAAGATTTCAGTGGATTGCAACTCCCACATTGGAAAAGAAATCCACTTTCTTCTGTCCAATTCAAGTGGAAATTTTATCCATAAATGCCCTTGCAGACACACCCACATGTAGTGTTAACCAGATACCTGGGCATCCTGTGCTCTGCTGAAGTTGACACAGAATTCACCATGCAGACCCACAGCAGATCACATGCGAAGCATGACTGTTTGCTATGCTGGGTTTCTCTGTAAGATTTTCAAAGAGAAATTACACCTTGAACTACCCACCAGAAGGAGCAGGGGGCTTTCTCTGATGATCCCTCTCTGGTCTCCCACTTCCCAACAATCCAGATGTACCAACACAGCAAGGGAAATGTGCCCACACACTTCTGAATTACAACACCCAGTCTCCCTTCACCAAAGCACACTGAACCTCATGGTAGTGATTGGTCTGGAAGTAGAGGGATGGTCCTGCAGGGCCCAGGCTCCAGTCAAGAAAGGGAATGAGGGAATCCAATAAATCGCACAAAGCTTTCTTCCCTCAATACACCAGAGGAAAAGAGAAAATGGATGAGTGACTATATAGAGACATTTTTAAATAAAGAGAAGCTGAGGAAATTGACTTTCAGTGGTTGTTGATGATGAGACAAGACTACAAGTAGACTGCAGAGAAGGAAGGGAAGGGAAAAGTGATGATGAACCTAAAGTGAGCTCTGATGACTCAAAACTGAGCAAAATACACTTGAGATAAACGTTACACTATGGAATCCTAGGAATTCAGAGCTGGACATTAGATGTCACTTTCCTCAATACTTTCACTTTAAAGATGAGCCAAAAAAGATTTAGAGATTAGTGATGAGTCTCTCAGAAACTTACACTGCTTGTTAGCAGACCAGCCTGTTCTTATAATTGGTATTGCGTGTGTGTGTGTGTGTGTGTGTGTGTGTGTGTGTGTGTGCATTTAAGGATGGCTTTAACGTTATGGTTCAACCCCATCTTCTCAATTACCCACATCTACATGGAAACAGATGAGCCCTGAGGTTCTAATCTGGATATTTCTCCACCCGGTGGCACTTGCTTGAATTACAGGCAGGGTTTCGCCCTGGGGAAAGAAACAATGTGGAAAGGCTACCACTACCTTGAAATCAAGAAGGAACTGCAAAATGCTGATACCTCCTTCCAGACTCAGACAGCTTCTTGCCTTCATTCTTGGGAACTCAGTCTGCTTGTTATCTCCTCCTCCCTACTTTGTGTTCCCCTCTTTGTAGTTCCATTTTCTGTAAAAGGACATAGGAAATAGAGGGGGAAGGTAGCAAACCAAATGTGTGAAATGCAACTGGAGTCGGTAGTGGCCTCCAATTCTTCAAAGACTTCCAAGATGGTGAATAGAATGGACAACCCGCACACTCGCACACCGATGTGAAAAGCAGGGAAGAAATTGTTGGTCATCTCTCTCTTTTCCTTTTATTCTAAAAAGTGGGTCTCGCAGCCTCAACTGCTCAGACCTCAGTCCCCTTTCCCTTCCCATCCTGCACCTCCATCAAGTTGTACCTGCATCAAAGATCTGCACCTTGAAGGTCAAGCTCTCTGCTCTCTGGATAGCAGTAAGTTTGATGAATGACCCAATGTTTGATAATACTCTATTTAGCTTTTGGATTGGTATTGTCACACTATTCCCAACAAAAACAGTGTGTTGTCACATCTCTAGAGTCACAGAGCCTGAATTAGATGTCATTCAAACCACTCCTGGCTTGTCTCTAGAAATGTGCAGCCAAAACGAGAAAGCATCTACTGGGCCCAAAAGAGCATTCTTGATGCCTTCCAACTTCTTTCTAGGAGGATCTCCTCTGGGATTCTGATGACAGTCACCCTGACATGTGTGGCATCAAATCTCAGTGCTAGTACTAGGGGCAGGTTTAAGCTCAACGGAAGCCAGTTTAGGACCAAAAAAGAAGACAAAGGGAGACAATTATTCAATTTTCTTCACTACCCATGAAAATATTCTCTGAGTAGTGTGTTGAGAGACTACTCCTATGGCCAAGAATAGAATTGCTGAGAGAAGGTAAGAAAATAAGAGTCTAGTACAAGTCCTCTGCTGCTGTGTAAAAAAATTATTTAACTTAGCACCTTAGAACAACAAACATTAATTAGCTCAAATGCGTATTCCTGTGACCAAGAGTCCAGGACCTGTATAGGTAGTGACTCTGACCCTGAGTTTCCCATGAGGTTAAGTCAAGCTGCCAACCAGGCCTGCAGTCACGTGAAAGCTCACCTTGGGCTGAGGATCATCCAAAATGTGTCCTTTAGATGCATATTGACAGGGACCCTGGAGTCTTGATGGTTGTCTTTAGGAGTCTTTGGCATCTCACCATGTGAGCCTCTCCATGGAGATGCCCGAGTGTCCTCAGGACATGGCAACTGGCTTCCCCCAACATGTCACCCGAGAGAGAGCAGGAAAGAAGTTTTGAATTTCATAAGATGGCCTCAGAAGAGATACACCATCACATCTGCATACTGCAGGGTCATGCACACTGGCTCTATCCCACATGAGAACTATGGAGGGGCATGAATATCAGGGGACAGGAATCTTTTGCTTTGGGAAACTTAGGTGGCCATCTTTGAGGCTGGCTGCAAGATATCACACAGTGAATTCAGCAGAATTCATCAGTCCAACAAGCTAAACTACTTAAAATAATAAAATTAGCTTTATAGGTAAAAAGAATAAATATTGAAGATTGGTGAGTCTTAGATTTGAGCAGGAATCAGAATCACCTGTGTTTTAATGGATGGATTACTATAATCCACCTCAAGTCTCTGATGGTGCAGGCCTTCGGTGTGGGATCAAGAATTTGCATTTCACAAAAGTTTGCAGATGATCCTCAAGCTGGTATTCTGGGAACCACACGTGGTGTGGATACATTCATCAAAGTTTAGAATTTGAAAGTTTCTTTTCTTTCGTAAGAGACTGAGTATCACTATGTAACTCAGACTGGTCTTGGACTCCTGGATTCAAGGAATCCCACTACCTTGGCCTCCTGAGTAGCTGAGAATACAGCTCCACTATTGAACCCAGCTTAAAGGTTTCTTAAAAGTCTTCTGAGTCAATAAATCCCCAAACCAGTTGATCATCCGAATCACTAGGAGAGATTCTAGAAACTACAGGATTCTCCCTTTCCCCTACCCCAACTCAAGATTCTGCTTTAGGTCTCAGATAAAATGATGAAGGGAGAAATTTTCTGCAAAGGTACATAAAAAGAAGCCAGTGCTCTGATAGAAAAAAGAAAACAGATGGCAAGCAGCCAAGTGGCCTTCCAGTTCCTGGTTCTGGTCATTTCTGAGTCTAAACTGATCCTTGACCTTGGTGTCCATGACCCATTCCCACATCTCTATAACCTATCCTCTATATTTTTGCCTAGTTGGTGGTCTTCTTTGCAACTGAGGAGTTTCAGTGAGTCTGTTACCCAGAAGGCCTTTGGCACTGTTCATGCTACTAAGTCTCCCTGGCATTAGTAACAAGCTTTTCTTCTGCAGGGCAGGTATTCCTCGGGTGCTAGACACACCCAGACCTTTGCTTTCACCTCTTTCCAACTAAAAAGAACCTGTCTACATTCTACCAAGCCAGTACCTTCACACAACCCCAACACAACCGACTCCAGGTCAAGCCCAATTGGATACTGACCATCAGAATTAATTAAACCTTCTAGTTCTTATTAGAAAATTTTCTTTTTCTTTTTATTTATTTATTTTTTTCCTTTTTCAGACCAAGAATGCACTATGAGAAAACTAGGGCTCTAGTTTACACTGACATGTAACCCTCTCCTCCATTTCTTCTCTCCCACAGATCCAACCCTAAAATGGAATTCACTGTACAAAATCCCATCTTCTTTTTCCTCTTCCCACCTTTCCTTCATATCCCTTCTTTGAACTCTCAATTACTACTTATTGCTTCTTGATATTTATTAAGAACCCTCATGTGTCAAGAGCTGTGAAAGGCAGGGCCAGGCTCTTGGAAAGGTCCAAGGTTGTCTTGCCTGCAGCTCTCAGCTGCTCACTGCTCAGACCATGGTCCCCTTCTGCTTCCTATCCTGGCCTCCTGCACCCCCAAATTGTACCTACACTGAAGATCTGTGCCTTGAAGATTAAGCACTCTGATTTCTGGATGACAGCAAGTTCACTGAATGACCCGGTGACTGCTAGTACTCTGTTTGGCCTTTGAACTGGTATTGTTACATTATTCCCAACAAAAAGTGATGGATTGTTCTATCTCTAGAGTCACAGTGCCCGAATTATGTGTCATTTCAAGTAAGATGCTTCCAATCATCCTGTTTGGATGATTCCATCTTCTTGTCAACCAGGGGATTCAACAGTCTTGCTAGACTCTAGTTCCCCTCCAGATGGTCTTTCCCACCCTGGCCTCAACCTCCAATGTCTGGCAGCAAAGGGCCTGCATCCAAATCCTAATCCAATGCTTAGTAGTTAAGTGATTTCATGTATGCTATGTAGCCCATCGAAGTCTCATTTTGCTCATCTGTTAAACAGATCAATACTAACCTCATCAGTTGCTCACTGGTCATGAGAATGATAAAGTCATGCTACTAGAAAGAGCTCTGAGGGAGCTGGTTGCTGTCATTACTCATAGCAGTCTCCCTATCTGCCACTTCAGTCTAGCACAGCACCCACAGCAAAGGAGAAACAAGAGAGAAGAGCTCAACCCACTCCAGGGTGTAGAGAAGAAAAACACTAGAACAAAACTCATCTTTCAAATGCTTGCCAGCTGGGAGGGAAGAACAATGAGAGAGTGAGAGTGCAATGAAAACATATCTGAAACAAATCCTGAGTTCTCCCTGCCCTCTTCTGAAATTGTTCATTCTGGGTGTAGAATGATGTCAACTGACCATCTGGAATGATGCCAGAGAGTGAAGGAGGCCTTGGACTCCCAGTTCCAGAGGTTTCATGGAGAGAATTAGTTGAGTTATGGCCTGCTTTCCACCCTCAAGACTGTCACTGAAGGGACGGATGGCATGTGAGTCCTGGTGTCCACACTCTGGATGACTACAAAACTAGGAGTAAGTAAGCCAGTGAATAAGGTACCTTATGCCCCTTCCTCATTTTGGTCCATATTCTTTCCTCCTCAGCCTTTAATAAGGGAAACCTAGGTCCACATCTGAACCTTGTCTGTGCTCCAGACATCCATATGCTCAATAGGAATCTATTTTGAGTCAGATTCTCTACCTGAGGATAAAACACAGGAGCTCTCAGTAACCCTGTCTCCCAGCCCAAAGAAGTGGTGCTTGGAGAAAAAAGGAGGTGCTGATCTGGTTATGGAAGTTGGGAGGATGGGTATCCTGGTCTACTCTAAGAAGAGGGATAAACACAGAAGCAGAAAAAAGGAATCCTCTCCACCTCCCCCCTTTCCTTTCCAGTAAGAATCAGGCCTTCTGCTTGCTCTGGTCCCTTTGGCCCTGAAAGGTTGAGGTGGCTGGAGAAGGTGACTATTTGCCAGGGCAGAAGGAGACTAGAGTGGGCAGTGAGCAGAGTGGGGGAACTCAGAGAGAAAACAGAGAAACTTTGCCACTGTTGGGGAAACCAGAACCAGGAGGT
>RJWT010036410.1:0-13264 GCA_004365215.1 Cuniculus paca | reverse complement strand
TGTATACTTCTATAGTGTACAGAGCTCAGATACCCCTGCAGGTGGAAATAAGACAGCTTCACCCTGTTGCTAAGAGAAGAACAACAGAACTATTGTAAGAATTTCCCTGTAAGTGGGGGAATCCTGAACCCACAATCGCTGCTTCACTTTGAAGAGGACCAAGGAACCATGGTACAGTAAATCTTGGTGCAGTAAAGGACACATCCTAAGTGTAACAGCACTTGTAGACTAGTATCTCAACTGCCACATGTGAGCCCCAAGTTGCTAGGAGAATGACTTGTGGGATCAGAGAGCCGCCTGGACAGTACCAGCCATGAGCGGGACTGGCAAAGATTGAAGACATGAACCAAACCAAAGAAGAACCCATAGGCATGGAACACTTTAGACCTGGATATGCAAAAACAACCCAGAACTGCTGTGCAGATGTACAGGAAATGTACAAGGCTGGTAACCAAGCAACTGAACACAGGACTCTGCCCAGACATAAATCCACCCCTCTTGATGGAACTCTCTGAAAAGGACAGCCTTAATCCTTGGGGGGAAGATAGAAGAGTATTTGTTATTTTGGTGTAGATTCTATGTTCAAAACAGAACACCTTTCTAATAACCTGGGAAGTAGATCTAGCTGTTCGAATGAGGTAAATAGAAAATTATTGTTCATGTGAACCTTTCTAGAAATGTTTTAGACTAATTTCTAAATTTCAAATTTTTTTCATTACCCAGTGGTAAGTTTTCAGATGAGGGCCAGGGCATGCAATCTTGAGTCCTTGCTAGAATTCCTTGTTAGAATTTGAGAAACAAATGGATGATACATCTGGAACATCTGGCTCAGGACTTAATACTATCAGAGATTCTAATCGATGTCTCGAGGATGGTGGGAGACAAAACAAAAACACTGATGAGTGCTTTGCAAAAAAGAACAGTGGACTACAAGAAGCCCAACTCCTGTCTTGTGAAGAGTGTAGAAAACAATTGCAAGGACAAAGAGATCTCATTTCTTTTTCAAAGCAGAGATCCTTTCTGCAGTCAATTATCATCACTGTTGGAGGCTGAGGTACACGCAGATGGATTACAGTCTGCTTAATTTGTTTATTTACTTATTGTAATTCAGATTTTTGAGTGGCTGAAATACTGTCATGAAACTTTGGGATTACTGTTCTATAGATGTTTGGTGAAATTCCTTTGCAACTGCTTAGGGAGCTTCTACTCTTTAATTATTTTTCTAATCATTTGCAGAAAATTAATCTACTTAGACTTCATACATGTTATATTATGTAGTAGATAATATAATATCACGTAAGGTTTTAAATTTGTCTAGATTTATAGAAAGTGGCCTCTTAAAATTTTTAATATTTTCTCACTTGTAATGATTGTTTCTTGTCCATTCTTAATTTGCAAAGTTTTGTTTTTTTAATTACTTTATGAGTCTCTTTTTTTTTTTTTTTAACTAACTGCATTATGCTTTTTTGTTAATTTAAGAAAGACATTCTGACTCCAGCAGGATTCTAAGAGAAAAAGGAAAGGCGGTTATAAATCTCTTCTCCATTTTCTTCTCTCTGCTCTGTCTGTCCGTTGCAGAGCCCAGAGCACATGGGCTTCTTTGTGTTGTCTGTGTGCTGTCTTAAGTTGGGTGACACTGCTCACCTCGTTGTCTTTGAGCTGCTGTATATTCTTGGCCTTCTGTAGTTCCCTATGTATTTTAGAATCAGTTTGTCAATTCTCCTCAAGCTTACCATCTCCCTTCCTGAAAGGCACTAAGACTTTGATAAATATCACTTGGCTCTAGTGAAGCTAAGATTATTCATCGTGAAACTCAGCAATCAGCTTAATTAGGTACCAGATGCCCTCACCACGTGAACGCCAAGGAAGTCAGGGAAGGAGGAGGAAGAAACACAGCAGACACAGCAAAGTCACATCCTGCATGGGGTTGGCTAATACCCTAGCCACGGTGCTCTGGGGTGGTGTAGAAAAGAAACAAATGCAACTTTGCAAAGGTTCTGTCTGACTTTGGAAAGAGGAGTCGTTCTTAGGAGTCTCAGAAACTTCTCTTAGAGAGGACTTTGCACCCTCACTGCAGGAGGCCAAGACACAGGCAGTGGGATTGTCATACGCTTTCTATTCTGAATGATTTATTTTAGATTTTTGAGTGGCTGGTTTCATCAAGTGTCCACGGGTGCTCAAAATTCTTAATCTTTCGAAGTCTGAGGCTGCTTTTGAAACTGTGTTTCGTGGTACATGATTAACATTTTGAGTCAGTGTAACAGATCTGCATAGTCAGAACAGCCAAAAAAGCACATTGAGCAGGAAAACCGACCAGAGTTAGCGATCAGATCTACACAGGGGCTACAGAAAGGTTGGCGCTGGGCTCACGCCTAGATGTTGGGCTTGCTTTATGGGCTCTGCCCTCCATCAGGACAGGAAGTGTGAAAAAAAGGGAAATTGTATGGGGATAGAGACAGCACCTGAATTAAATGAGCTGGTTTCCAATATGCAGGGCTTTTTTTTTTTTTTTTTTTAGCAGTGGGGATCAAATTTACAACCTCACACTTGCCAGGCAGGCGCTTAGGCCGCTGAGCTAAATCCCCAGCCCTTGTCTTTGTGAGACAGGGTCTCACTATGCCGTTCAGGCTGGCCTTGAGCTCACTTTGTAGCCCAGGTTGGTCTCGAACTCGCAACAATCCTCCTGTCTCAGCCTCCTGAATGCCGGGATTACAGGCCTGCGCCACCAGGCCTGGCTTTTGTGTGTACAGTGTAGACACATTTTCCCCATAGTGTATACAGATGTCAAACAACTTTCAGATACGTTGAATACTGTCATAGGAACTCATCAGTAATACTATGCTAAAGAAAATCAAGGACAAATTAAGAGAAAAATGACAGGCATCCCAGTGCTGACCATACCTCGTCAAAGCGCAGTATCCCATTCAAAGGGTCAAGAGTATCCTTTGCTTTCTCCTCCAATACCCACTGAAGTTGGACAGCTCCTTTTCCTCCTGGGGACCGGACAACCGTCAATGTCACATAGGAATCAGGGTCATCTGACAAAAGGGACTCATCAACCATCACCTGAAAGAAAGAAACTCTGGTAAGGTAATAGTAATAATGATGATGATGACAGGAGAAACAAAATCTTACTTCTGTGTACAGTCAATGCAGGTTTTGAATTTAGAATTCTCTTCATGGTATATTCTAATCATATGGCAGAAAAACAAAAGTGTTTCATCACACTCCACTGCCGTTCTCCCCCAGACACTTACTACTGGCCATTTCCTCTCCTCCCTTGCAGTCCGATACAGCATGTGGCTGAATCCTGGCAAGAGACTGCATGCAGGGGAGACACGTGCCACTGACACTGGCTGTGAATCTGTGCACAGCCCTCCCCATTCTCCTTCACCATTCTCCTTCACCAGGTGGCCGGAGAGGATGCCCAGGGCCTGGAGGTTAGAAGCCAGGTGGAGAAAAGTGTCCATACCTGTCCATCAACTGGGCGTACTAGGGGGAAACTCCCACATAAAGAAGAAATAAAGGCACTGAGATTTGGGGGTTCTTTGTGATGGCAACGAGGCTCCCTACAGGCCTAAACTGTCCCCTGAATTATCTAAAGTTTTCCAACTTTAGTGAGTTAAATGTTAAAAGTTTTAGTAACCTGATATAAAAGAGAAATTTTGGTATATTAATTTACCAGTGCTATTTTTCTTCACAAGTCCTTATTAAAGAGATCTGGTTCAAGTGAATGGCTTATGCTGACCTTGTGAACCTGTAATATCCACATGGTATGTAAATTTAAAATATAACGTAACGTTTGCCACTTTCAAGACAAAAACTTAACGAGCATGCACAACAACCTCATTTTGTTTTTCTTATGAGATTTTTGCACTGGAACCAAGAATGGAGATTTGGAGCTAACTGATCTTTTTGAGCTTCTATCATGTGTCTGTTCTCACATATGTACTACATTGCCCTTGTGAGCAGCTTAGTCATTTGCACAGGTTTATACTAGCAAATTTTTTCCCAATATTCTTCAGATTTCAACCCACTCTGTGTCACCAACCAATGCAAACAGAATGATCTTTGGGTATACAACACTATACACTGTACATACATATCGAAAGGTCGACTCAGG
The DNA here is from genome assembly GCA_004365215.1 of Cuniculus paca. Taxonomy (NCBI): domain Eukaryota; kingdom Metazoa; phylum Chordata; class Mammalia; order Rodentia; family Cuniculidae; genus Cuniculus; species Cuniculus paca. The sequence continues at coordinate 9,141 of RJWT010036410.1, read as the reverse complement.
TCATCAAGGGATATAGGCTATAAGAACAGGCACGGTCACTGGGTAACAAGCTACTTACTCTCCCAACAATGAAAACAGCAGTTGGCACTTACTGAGGGCATGAGTGCTTTACATACATCAGCTCATTTATTCCTCATAATGTTTATGAGGGATAAAACTCATAGAGTAGGGATTGGGTAACCTAAACCTTACTTTTAGATTTTAAAACAAATTGGGACTTATAGGCTATCACAATTAGATCGTATTTCCAAGCGTGCCTAAATTTAAAGCACTAAAGTTTACAACAGCGGATTAGACAAAATGAATAAACAAAATGTGAGCAGTGACACAAGTTTTCATTTCCTGTACAGGAAGAGAAGCTTATAAACACAGTATCCAATACTTGAGTCCAACAGTTTGATACCGTTAAAATCAAAAGCACTCATGAGATTTCACTAACTGAAGATGTGAACATTAAATTCTATTTTATAATCTAAGTTTAGAAGTTAATATAGATTTTACGAAAATGATTTTCATATTCATGGGCATTAAAATATGTACATAAATACTGCATATATGCAAAGAAATATGGCATGGCTGGAAATACGGCAAACTATTACTGATATCTCTCTCGAGATACTGCTATTTGGGGAAACTTTCATTCTCCTCTTGGTGCTTTCATACATGTCCAAGACTTGCCATGCTGCCTGGGAGACAACATATCTACTTTTTTTTGGTGATCATATCACCAGGCAATCATTAGGCTATATTTATATTCTCGAGCCCTGGAAATCCCAGCTCTGACAAGGAAGTTGCAGATTGAACTTTGGGTCCTCAGGGTACAAAAGACAAACAGTGTTAGAGCAATTGATCTATCCTTAAAAATGAGTTTTGGTGATTACTGATTCCCTATAAATGATTATGTAAAGAGAGTACCATTGTATAGGGCCAGAAAAGTCGCTGAGTGTATGGAAATTATTTAAGGATTTTTATGACTGTCTCACCTGGGAACTTTCCTTAACAGGCAAAAGTCATAGTAATTATGACAAGATCATCATGTAGTAATACTTATGACAGAGTTTATGGTGCTTTATATTTGAAATGTGACAATAATAAAGTAATAGCCACCAAACCTGCTGCACAAATATTAAATTCTCATAGCTGGTTAAACTCTTTCTCCTCTCTTGATAGTTGAACCAGTAATAACTGCATTCTGTCCTTTGAGTCTTTGAAGAAAACAGCCAGTGAGAAGTAAGAGAGAAGAAACAGGGGCTGGGAGTGACTGTGGGGTTTTGTTCAAAATAAGTCAAGACAGTGGGTACTACAAATCCTTCACCAGCTACACCCACGCTGGGGTGTGAGGCCAGGACCCAGCATGACAGCATCGTGCACTTGGAACAGGATGGGGGTCTGGTGGTAGGGCAGGTAGAAGATAAAGAGGTGCAAAACAGTGCAGGAGGCCGTTTCCCTCTGTCACTGCCCGCGTTAAGAGCTGTCACTGCTACCAAGCAGTATGTGTGGGTCGCAACACTGACCTCTAAACCGCAGCCAATTCAAGAGACACTTGAAGAGAGACTCGAGTGGAGTTGGTAATGAAGAGTTTCAAAACAAGAAGACACTTGTCTACTGAAAAGCACATTAAAAACTGGCCCGGGGCAGAGTACTCCCCTGATATATTGAACTTACAGTTTGTTTTTCAAATCCAAATACCCCAAATGGAGAATCATTTTGTGGGATAACGACAGTTAACAGGACGTCGTCACCGAGAGCGCCGCCTCCCGACACGCTGGTCAAGGCCAGGCTGAACATCTCCGCGACTTCGTACTCAGCGTCATCCACGATGGTGATTTCTATCACCCCAGTAACCTGCGAAAGAAAGGGAGGAAGTAAGGGAAGAAAGGAGAGAGGGAGTGGAAATGGGAACGATTTGTGCCAATTTTTCCTCTTCTATATTTTAACTTTTTAATTGAAACTTAGAAACAGGGTACAAAAGAAAGAAGTGTGGTTTTACCTCTTATAGTCATAATACTTTTAAAATCATGCTTACCTATAACATTTCAAAGTCAGAACTTTAGTCTTTTATTTTCAAAATAAAAGACATTAATCTATGTAATAAAATATAGTATGTTGGGGACCATTAATTCACAATGGCTAATTTTGCATACTTCTCTAAGAGATGATAAAATGAAGGCTTGGGATTATCTCCTATTTGAGATTTCCCATTGACTCCTCTTACCATATGATCTCTACACCCTCTTGAGTCATCCCAGGATTATACTCCAAGACAAGATCTTTCTTAGCATATGATCATCGACGCCTTCGTGAGTCTGAGTCTTTTGCCGAACTGCAATCCTTTGCTAGCCGCACCTATCACTGCATACACCTAATAAATAGTGTCTACTTTGGGAGTGGAGGAGAACCCATCTGGAGACATTGACTTCCCAGCCATTGATGCAATACTATACTTGTCTCTGTTTTTTATTTTTTTTGCCATACTCTTAAGATAGACCATTGGGACTCTTGGCCAGGCTCCCAATAATAGTACATTTACAGATAGAAAAAACAATGGGTTCTTATTCTTGAAAAAAATGAAATGCTGTGTACACTGTAACATCCACTGTGCAAACAGAAAACCTGTGTGTGCTGTGTTTCATGATGTCACGTGGAACCATGAAAATTGTCATTGTCTTCTGCAATTACAATAAAGCCCACTGGTTTCAAATAGTTTTTGTAATGTAGGGAAAATGAGAGGCGGCGGGGGGTGGGGGGTGGGAAGCAAACAAACTCAAATTTGCTGTTCCTGGTTGTTTATGACCAGGAGTTAGCTCGCGTCTCTGGGTTTATACTAAGCTTTTATAAACTTATAGATAGCACTTGGTCCAGCCAGGCATGGTGCTGTGTACTGGCACTGACAACTGCTGGGCTAGTGACAGTTCGCACATGCAGAGCCCAATGTGCAGAGCACTGAGGAGCGCCTCAAGGGCACAGAGTGCCTAGGGATGCCCTGAGGGCATGGAGCTCCGCAGGTGAACAGGTAGGCAGTCCAGCCCCGAGAACGCAGGGTGCAAGGGGCAAGCTAGTTAAACAAAGGGGCGTCTGTGATAAACGTCTAAATAAACACACTGCAGTGGTTGAGCGGTCTCTTCCTCCCATCTGGAAGAAGGGCTCCACCTGACCCCAGCTTTCTGTCTCTACCTTTATTTCTTCATCCTCTCCTCATTCTTCCCCCTGAGAACTTAGAGAGCTCTCTCAGGGGAGACACACCCGCAATCCCAGCTCCTCTAGAGGCTATCACTTAGGGGCCAGGCCAGGCTGGGCAACTTAAGAAGATCCCATCTCAAAAAATAAGAAAAAGTTTGCCTTGTGATTTCCCAGCTACCCTCATGGAGGCTGAACCAGGAGGATCCTAAGTTGAAGTCCCACCTGGCTAACTTAGTGGGACCCTGATTTGAAATAAACAAAAAACGATGAGGATGGAGCCCTGTGGTAAAGTGGCCCTGAGTGTGAGCACAAGTACAAAAAAAAAAAAAATCCCAGCTCTATGTTCATATTGAAAGTATTTTTCCTGTTTCCCACAGGTAAATTTTAGTAATTGGACACACTATTAATCAGAAAATGAATTTTTTCTATGCGAATTCACCTAAAACCCTTAACAGTAGAGAAAAGCAAAAAATCTAGATGCCACACTCCGAAAGAAACCTGAATAAAGCCAAATGCTAAATCAGAAGCTCATTAAAACCTCTGCACCTCAAACTTTGCTGCAGAGCACAGAAACTTCCCCACATTACATGAGCTTTAAGAGCTACAATGGTGCTGAGGGCACTGGCGAATAACCAATCTTCAGCCCCATGCCCAGAGTAAAGTGCTGGTGCTAAACCCCTAACCGGAAGGTTCCTCAGTGAAAAGTCAATTTGTTTCTGCTTTTAATGGGAAAACCTCATTTATTCTCCTTTTATATGAAACATGTCAAAGTTTTCAATCTAGCAAAAACAAATCATGATTTCAAAAACATTCACATAAACAGTCTTTCTGGGTAGGAAAGTGAAGGAAAATCTATATATGTATGCTTATCTTTCAGCAGCCTTGACCGTAGTCCTCAGAGCAGTCGGGGAAACGTGTCTAGGCAAAGACGAGGCTATTTAAGATGGCTCTGCTGTTTGGCGTTAGGAACATATTCATGGCTCTTTATTCTTATGCTTTTTCCACTTACTGATGAAAGTTTTATCACAAAGCTTATTCTTAGTGTTACAAAATGCCCAATTCATAAGACTTACACCACTTGTGGATAATCTATTATTTTTAACATCATTAGGCCTAAATCTAGAATATTTTTTCAAATTCTTTTTGAAGTTTAACTATTCTGTTTCTTTTGCATTGTTGTAGCTTTTTTTAGAGTTATAAACTATGTTTTGGATATTAATTCATAAATGTGCATGGTAGTACTGAAGATTCTAAAGTAAAAATTTTCTATTTATGATCCCTACATAAAAGAAACCCAGGAGCACTGAGATAGTTTAGTTCATCAGGCAGTTTTTTTAAAATTAATGTTTAGTGAAAAGCAACTGTACTTGAGCGGGCAGTTTTTATGCACTGTTACGCACCTCTAGGTCAATTACTGTTTTATAAGTTCTATTTTAACTGGAATCAGATGTGGAAGTTCAGACAAGGGTGAGATTCTTGCCTCTGAACGCCCTCTTTCTGTGCCACTAATAGATGGTTTGTTCATTCATATTTGTTTGACTACACACAGAAACATTTAGGGAATAACAAACGCTGCTGCACACTCGGCTCATTCGGTGCTTGCCTATAACATGTTTGAAGTACAAGCAAAAGGTACTAATGCATTTGCGAGGCACATACTTGTCCATCTGCGAATTCCAGCATCCCGTGCGATGGCGTGAAGTCCTTGGTGCCAGCGCTGCCCGGTGTGGCTGTCCAGTGAATGCTCACTGGGCCGAAGCTCCCAGCCAGCCGGACCACAGGGATCTGGAGCATGCCCAGGGGCAGGGGCAGCTCATGGGCAGCAACAGCTCCACTGATGTCCTTCAGTGAAGAATGGAGATCAAAAGAAAAGACAGTGTGAGTCTCCTAAGTGAGCACTTTGCCAGCCTTCTCTTCCCACTTATCTCTCTCAAACTGGCTCTTCAAAGTACAAATTCATAGTCAGCTTGTGTGTAAAACCGAAAAGCAATGAAAACAAACTTGCTTAATCCTTCCATCTACTTCAGTGAGAGCCAAAGGTTAGTAAATTTTGTTACCTATATATTTATAAAATAACCACAGGCAAAACCAGTTATTCTGCAGAAAATATAAAAAAAAATCAGCAGGGACAGGCTTCTCTGTTGCTATGCTACTCTAAGAATGTGAAAGCTTATCTTACCCTGGTAACATCAAACTTAAAAATGCCTCTGGGGTCATCATTTTCTTCGATCACTATCTCGGCCATTTCCCGTCCAGGTCTGCGCACGTGTGGCTGCTCGGCAGGGAAGTCAGGGTTGACGAGGGTCACCTCGGTGATGGTGACGACGAATCCTTCCTCCAGCTCGGGAGCATCGTCCTGGGGTGGGTGGAGAAATGGACTTTTATATCTCCCAAGTTATTTAATTTGCATTGGAAACTTGATGTGTTTCAGTATAGGAACTGGCAACTCAATAAACATCAAAAAGATTTCTTTTCGTATTTTTATACCTTGCCACTGACACTTCAGATCTGTGGGGTATTTAAGATGAATGGTGAAGTTTCAGTGGAATCTTCTGAATCTATCTGAGTAACACACAAAATAATCTTAAAACTCTATCCTGCAATTTTGACTGTATCTTACTGAAAATTTTACAGGTAATACCCCAAAAGAGATTTAAGAGAAATTGGTAAACTCTATGCATATTTTAAAAGTGAAAGCTCTCAACTTGTAAATCTAGATGTGATTCTATATTTTAATTAGTTAAAAAATTAACTTTATTCTTGAACAGGTAATAATTTTAAAATATAAAAAGAAAAAATATGTAGGAACTCTCCTTTATACCCTATCCTTCTGGTCTCAGACTATCCTCTCCGAAAAACACTATCACATAATATGGCCAATACCACCAGTAATAGTGTTAATATTATTATATATTATACTTATTTAGTAATATATTTTATAGTACATGACAGTTATTAATATAAAATATGATATTTGATCCTATAAATAATACAAATGCCATTGCTGCCACTTTCTGTTTTTGTACCTCATTATAGACACATCCACATATTCTCTCTTCCTTCTGATTTCTGTATACATACATAAAAAGAGACAGACATAGATACTGGAGTAGATGTGTTGGTAGTTAGGCTTATTGTGTCAACTTGATTGGCTTAAGAAATGCCCAGGGATTAGTCAACCCCACTTCTGGGTGTGTCTGGATGGGTCCTACAGGTGTGGCCTTGATGACAATATCTGGTCCTCTCACGCTATTCCCCTGCTCTGCTTCCTCTGTGCTGTGAACTAAGCAGCTTTGCTCTGCCACACCCTTCCACCCTGATGTTTCTGCCGGGGAGCCAGCTGACCATGGACTGAATTCCCTGAACTGTAAGCCAAGTTCAACTTCTCCTTTGTGTTGCAGGTGTCAGGTATTGTCTCCCAGTGATGGGAGAGATAAGTACTGTGATACAGAAAATAGATACCTAAGACTAAAACTAAACCATCTGAATATTAATCTTGAAACGAGCAATTATGTCATGAAATGAAAACATTCTCCTGTCAAAATAACAAAAATAACCAGATTGACTCAGGCCTTTCATTCATTCAACCAGTCTATGTAATAGTGGAGCCAACCAGATATATAATTAAATAAAATAAATGTTTCAAAGTCAACTCAAATTATTTTCATTGAAAAATAAAAATGAAGAATGCACTTGTCACTTTTGCCAGTCATGTAAGATACTTACTTACTCATTATTAAATATTTATTCTGATGTAAAATCACAGCTTTATGTTTAAGAGCATCCTTTTAAAAAAGATTTTTACCTAAAAAAAGCAACAAAATTTTATATTTTTCTTCACTTGACATCATATTTATTGCAATCTATACTTACCGGCAAAATGGCAACTTTGGCATGAGTTTCTTTTATGTTTTCTTTCATTATGACTATTGTTTCTTGTAAGACAAAATCTTCATTCTCAGTAGCTTGATTATTGATGTGCAGTAAGAAATTAGGTTTAGTTATCAAGTGAATGGCAATGTCTCCAAATAGTCCTTTATCTCGAACAATTTGTAACTGAAGAATGGTGACGTTCTCTATGAGATAAACATGCTCCAGGTCAATAAGCAATTCTGTTTGCTATCAATGCTGTTCCAAGCTCTTCTGGAATGTTCTGCACTAGTCTTTCAGACCGTTATGGAACAAGGGTAAACAAACACAGTATGTACTACCAAGGAATATTTTCTGCTTTGTCTGCACTGTCCCCCAAATGGGGCTGAGAATCAGCATTTGTCACCAGCATTGGATCTCATTTAAAACCCTCAGTTGTGACTCAGTGCAGCCTCCTGGGTTGTACACATTACACATTGTAACTAAAATTGCAAAAGTCTCAGGGCGGTGCATATGTGAAGGTGGAGGAGAGACGATAATTACACAGGCTCAGACGATCCTTTGAAAATGAGTAATTAAATGTACAGTCACCATTTAATGACCAGTCATTAGAAAAACTGATTTTGTTCTTATACTGAGATGCCTATGACAAAGGTCAAAATGTTTCACAGCAACTAATTTTTATTTTATTTCTGAAATTTTTAAGAATTTAGTCTTTTGAATAAAATGAAAATTTTAAAAATGCCTGTCAACATTCTCCACTGGCCTATCATTTCTGATAATTTAATATTCTGTCTTTATTCCCAGATACACCATGTCATTCCTCACACTTACTCGGTGCTTCAGAAATGTTTCATGAACAAAAATATTCACAGATCTTATTTCGTATATAAGTCTGTTTTTGTTCTATTTTTATGGTCTATAAATAGCATAAAAACAATAGCAGCAAAACTCCAGGACATTTTTTTCTATCAGCTCTTTAAATAAAAGGTATTTGAAAGCTGGATATTATCTGAAAGCTTTAGAATATTCACATAATGTATTCTATACATGTTATACATAACTTTTTCTTTAAATGAGTAAAATATTCTTTATCTTCAAAAATTTGTATTGTTTACTGTGTACAGAAATTACTGGAAAAATATATGGAGAAAATATGAGTGAAAAAGAAGAAAGCATTAAAAAAAAAACATGAAAAAGATGAAGTAAATAAAAACCAGTCGTGAATCCTGTAAGGGCTTAACTAAAATGCTAACATGTCCATTATGTTAGAATATATTTAAAAATTAAACATTTAATGGCCTTAATGCTGATCATGAAATTTAATAAAAATAAACAAAAAGGGCTACCACCCACTGAAGTGAAAAGGTCACATGACAAATTTGCATCCTGGTAAGTGCAAGAATGACATTACACAGTGAAACATCTCCCTAGAGCCCAAGGACCAGTTCACAGGGTTTACCTGTCGGCTCTGCCACTCGAGTGAAGAGAGAGTCCGAGTGCCAGCCCACCAGGCCATAGGGGGAGTCGCTGGCCAGGGTGGTGATCACAGACTTGTGCCTTTGCAGATCGATGGTGGCACCTTTGGTGGGGTCCCCAACACCTTCTGTGGTAATGTTGGTGAGCATCACGGTCACCACCTCGGATAACTCTGGCGTGTCATCAGCAAGAACAGTCAGAGTGATGGTGGACAGCACCTGGCCTTCAGCAAATGAAATCTGAAAATTTAGAGAAAGAAAATTAGTCTACCCATAATTATTACCGTACAGTAAGAATATCAAACAGTTTGCTTTTCTTTTAATATAGTCATAAATAACAAGATTGGTAAGCAATGTAATATGATTACACAAATAAGGGACTTTCATGTTAAATGTATAAGCTTGTTAGGAAAAAGAACAAAATGAATCCTTTCTGAATCCTAAACTAATCAAACCTGTAGTCAAAATCTCACACCCTGTGTCCTACATTTCATAATACCACAGAGCACAAAGTCTTTCAGAAAAGCTAAGTGCTAGATACAACAATGTAAAGCTCAATAAAAATAAAAGAAGGTGACACGTGAGTTTAAACACTTTTTCTCTACAAAACTTT
>RJWT010036409.1:0-13232 GCA_004365215.1 Cuniculus paca | reverse complement strand
TTTTTTTTTTTTTTGCAGTACCAGGGATCGAACTCACGACCTCACACTTGCCAGGCAGGCACTTAGGCCACTGAGCTAAATCCCTGGCCCCTAGCAATGTCATTTTATAGTGTCTCACAGATGGTTGTCACTCTAGGAATGACTAATGTCCATTTAATGGTTACATGGCTGCAACCAGGTCCAACAACTGGTGGAACTTACTTCTCTCATCACTAGTGTAAGAAAATACCTCAATGTCTAGCACAGTTTTCATTAGACTCGAGCTCCTCGGTTTTAGATAATATGTTCTTCAAGACCTTTGCTGTGTCTTTCTTATACACTTTTAATCTTTGACTTTCAGCTAAGCTTGGCATTTCTGCTTGCAAATCCAACTATAGGGTGACTTTTCAGGGCACCAGGCATAGTCTAGCTTTGCTTCTTCATCTGAGAACTGCTTCTGTGTGGCTCATACTGTCTCTTGGTATAGACAGACACTTGTTTCATAGTCTTTTATCAAGATTAAATTTAAGACTTCTTGTTTAAAGAAAGTAACAGGATTATTTGCTATCTTCCTCAGATGTCATATGTTAGTGCCGTATGTGTCATATAATGGTGCTATTTTTCTCTACCATAAGTGTTTTGTCTTTCATAAAGATGACCGTATTTTCGTGATTCTAGGAGAAATAAACTTTCAAAAAGTCCAAGTTAGTTGTTTGGACATTTTGTTCTTTTACTTTATAATGAAACTTTTTGGTAAATATATACTTGGTAGTTACTGAATAAAAGAAAATAAACATTTCCCTTCAGAAGTTCATTACCTCCTTTTTCTTGTACTCTCAACCTTTGCCTTTCTAACTTGTGTTTTCTTTGATCGTTCTGTATAATATCTGAGATGTTGATTGTTATTAGCATTATTAGCTTTGCTGTGGGAAACCTAATTTTGAATTTCATGTAGTATCTTGTTATCAGGCACCTGTTTTGAAACGCTTTGCCACAGAATACAGTGTAGCTAGAGCAGTGTAAGTCATCGTATTAGAAAAACAATTTTCTTTTGCACTGGGGATTGAACTCATGACCTCACACTTGCCAGGCAGGCGCTTAGGCCACTGAGCTAAATCCCCAGCCCTTGTCTTTTTGAGACAGGGTCTCACTATGCCATTCAGGCTGGCCTTGAGCTCACTTTGTAGCCCAGGCTGGTCTCGAACTCACAAGGATCCTCCTATCTCAGCCTCCCGAGTGCTGGGATTACAGGCCTGAGCCACCACGCCCAGCTCAGTATGTAAATCTTGAGACGGAGATTTTTGCTAGCTTCACTTTTGAAATTTAGCTGGAGCTTAACATTCAGATTGTTTATTATACCTTTTTAGGGTTATATTGATTATGATATTATCTGGAAGAGTATAATATTTAGAATATTTTATATCATCCTCATGCTTTTTATAAAGTAGGATTAGGGAAAATAATTATAAAATTCACCTAGCTCCCTTTGTAAGCTAATAAATTAGGATACAGTTTAAAACAAAACTAAGTAATAAGTCATTTATTTCATAATAGAAACTGCGTGGTAGCGGTGTTGCTGTTGAAACAGGAACAGTCTCTTCAAGTGATGTAAGTACTTTCCTCCTTAACTCACCAGCTTTCTAACACCCTGAAAATAATTATTTTGAGTCACAGATACATAAAATTTTTAGCATGTTTACTAGTTCTGAAAATGTAAATACATGGATATAAAGTGTCCCCCACCTCTATAGTTAGGCTAACTGCATTGTTTAAGTGTATATAAATATTTATGATCTGTGGTAATCATCTTTTCTGTGGTAGACATGAGAGTTGTCCTTCCCTGTTGTTTTTTTGTGCACTTTTTTTAGACCTCAAAGCAGGAGTTTGAATTCAGATATATAATTGGAGCAAATAATAATAAAGTTAGTCTCATCACACTTCAGCTGTATAATAAACTTGTGTCTGTCTGACCGAGAGGTCTGATGTCTAACACATCAAATAATTGACAGTTCAGTTTAACAGGTGGCACTGAAGTTATATTGTTGTACTGTGCTGCTCAGGGCTTCGTGAGGGCTACAGTGTGGCCAGACATGGGCCCACTCACCCCATTTTTCAACTGGTCTCTTCCCACATATTTGTAGAATGAAGAGGTTGAAGGTTAAGACTAATTATGGCTCCCAAAGTTTTTGGCTAATGTCCTCTTTGCCCATTTGGGAATGGTTTAACTTTGCTGTACTCTACTAGTTAGGAACTGGCAGCACGTAAAGCTGGGCATGACTGGGGCCAGTTGAGAGAAAGATGGAAAAAGAAGGTAGAAGTGAAGGTGAGGTGCATCTACCTTCATTTATTAGAAATACTTTGGCGATACTAGAATGCTGCTTTGGAGAAAGGTGTCTATAGGCTGCCTATTGTAGATGTCAATGAAACTTGTGGAAACCATTTAATATCTGTGTTCATTACCAGAGTTTCCATAATCTGAGTAGAACCTACCTGTATGTGTGTTCTAAAACTATAGCAAGAGTTCGTTTCAGACATAGGAGCTGGCCTTCCTTCTGGGACATGGGTTGAAGACTGACAAATAGAGTTTTGGGCCAAGAAAGGGAATTAGAAGTAGAGTCAGGATAAGATATAGAAGTAGATGAGCAACCTTGGGGCCAGGATGGGGAGAGGAAATAGTAGATGGGAAGTTTTGTTTTTCAGCCATAGAATTGGAAATACTAATCTTAAATGGCTTGAATTTCTGCTCGTTCGAAATTCTGAAAAATTGTGTAAGGTATCCTGGTAGATTAAAAATGTTTTTTTCAGAATCATTTGCCTTATAAAGTTATTTAACTGCTTGTTCAAGTATTCGCTAGTTGCTAAAGCTTCAATAAGGAGATCCAAGGTCTGCTGACATGGTATTCTTAACTTTGCTTTTTTCTGTCAAGCGTATTGGAGAAATAAAACTGATGGAGTTGGCAATGTCAAAATGGTTTATCTAGGAGTTTTGTATACATACATTCCAAGTGGAATGAGCATCAGGGCTAATTGTAAGTAAGGTGAAGATGGCCTTTGATTTTCTGTTTGGTTCCCTTTAGTGCACCTCAAACCTGGAAATATTTTCTGACTTTTCCAGAGGCTTATTTTTCAGATGGCTATTAACTTGAAAAGCACATCTCAAAATGAGAACAAGGTCATCCTTTCTTTTTATACTTGGGAAAATCTTAGGCTGAAATCAATATTTATTGAACTCTATATGCCATGCACTGTTTTACTCATTTTATATTTATGTCACCTTGAACAGTTACACTCTTTCATCAGTGTAGGTTATATTTTAGCCACATTTTATGGAAAAGCGGTGAGCCTGAGTAGAAAAGTGCACCAGCTTGTTCAGAGTCACACAGCACCTGAGCGGCAGATACCTTAACAAAATGAGTTGCTTATGAGAGAATTATTGTTGAGGCATCTGAACTAGAATTGGATTTTTAGGTATTCCTCACATCACACTGCCTATTCAGACTTTAATGTATGAATATTTATTTTATTTTAAAAAGCAAAACAAAAAAGGATAGAAAAGATACAGAATTTCAAAAAAAAAGTAAGAAATTAACACTAGTTAATATATTGCATATTGTTATCTTCTAACTAGTTGTTCAGGTTACAAGATCTAGGCATAAAAAATGATCAAACAATCAAACAGTGACAGTATCAATATTTTGTTTTAAAACCCCTTTCCATTTTCAGTGGGGAAAAGCAGTTTGGTAAATTGCATTATATATTGTTACCACTCGATGGCAGTATATGACAAAACAGAAAGTGTGCTGCAAAATGAGAAACATGATTCACTATCTTTTAAAATGTCCATAGAGTTGGGCGTGGTGGCACATGCCTGTAATCCTAGCTTTTGGGAGGCTGAGGCAGGAGAATTGCTGAGAGTTCGAGGCCAGCCTGGGCTACAAAATGAGTTCAAGACCAGCCTGAACTATATAGTGAGATCCTGTTTCAAAAAGACCAAAAAAAAAAAAAGTTCATAGAAACATCATTGTAAGTTTTGAGTAGATCTTCCAAACACTTTTATTAACATTAGATAAATGGAGTTTCTTTTAGAGGTATTATGTTGTCTTTACTTACTTAGGAAAATACATAGACAAATTCAAATGTATATACTTATTTTAAATGGCCTGTTGTTTTCTGGATTTTGAATATGAATTATAAATTTTATCTTCTTCTGAGGAAGCAGCACAGCCTGGGCAGTGGATTGTTGAGCCAATGCTTTGATAAACAATACACAGACTTTGAAAAACTTTAGAATATGGAGATTTTTGTTTCCTTTTTTCTTCTGCCCACTTTCACTTATACAGGTAGGTAGGAGACTCCTAGCTTCTGCATTTGACTGTATTCTATTCTTTGGCTACTTTTGTTGTATATGCAGTTTGGCATTAGTTATTAGATAGATACTGTTTCACTCCTAGTAACTTAAGTTGCCAGATTCTCTTCTTATTTCCTGGTCTTAGTGTTTTGGAGCAGTTTTGTTCACAGGAAATTTCTGTGATAACAGAAAGATTCTGTGTGTTTACACTGCCTATTATGGCAGCCACTAACTATGTGTGATTCTGGAACACTTGGAAATGTGGCTAGTATGAGTGAGGAAGTAAATTTTAAAAGAAGTTTATTTAGGGTAACTTTATTAGCTTTATAGCTTTATTGAAATATATTGCCCAAAATTCATCCATCTACAGTTCACTGCTTTTTAATATACTTATGGAGTTGTACAACCATAATTATTACGTAACTTTATAATAACAAGGCCTTGGAAATAGGGTTGGAGAGATATAATTACAGGAGTATGGGAAGGAATGTGGGGAGGCTGGGAACGGTAGAAGTGTTGTTTGATCCTGGGAGGGTCCTGTATGTGTTGTCACTGAGTACGTTATATAGACCGTGTAGGAAACATGAGTAATTCTCAGCAAGGGGATGAGCCAGTGACTTAATAGGACAACAGCTTTAAAATCTAAACTTGCTACTAAGGTTAAGAAAGTTTATGTTGGGAAGTCACCTCATTTAGGCTTTTTCTGTCTCTTTTGTGGTTAGTTTGTCTAACCAACTTTGCTTCATTGATACTTTGTGTTGCTCTTTTAGTCAGCATATCTTTAATTTCAGCTCTGATTTTTTTTTTTTTTTTTTTTTTGCAGCACTGGGGATTGAACCCATGGCCTTGCGCTTGCCAGGCAGGCGCTTAGGCTGCTGAGCTAGATCTCCGGTCCTCAGCTCTGATCTTTATTAAGTTTGTTCTTGTTTTTCAGATATGTTGAGAGATGCATCATTAGGTTATTTATCTGTAGTTGCTAATTTTTTGATGTAGACATTCATAGCCATAAACTTCTCTTTTAGAATTATCTTCACTGTGTTTCTGATGTTTCCATTAACAGTTTTTTTTTTTTTTTTTTTTTTTTTTTTTTTTTTTTTTTTGCACTGGGAATCAAACTGAGGACCTCGCGCTTGCCAGTCAGGCACTGTGCTGCTGAACTATATTCCCAGCCCCTCCATTAATATTTGATTCTAGAAATTTTTAATCCCCCTCATTTTTTCAGTGATCCATTGATTGTTCACTAAATGTTCAGGAGTATATTAGTCACTCTCCACATGTTTATGTAGTTTCTGTGACTTATTTGATTTCTAGTTTTATTTCATTGTGATCTGATAGGATGCATGATATTATTTTAGTATTTTTGTATGTTAAGACTTGCCTCCCTAAGATACAGTCTGTTTTGGAGGAAGTTCTTTGAGATGCTGAAAAGCATGTGAATTCTGCTATTACTTGATGGAACATTTTGTAGATGTTTAAGTCCATTTGCTCTATCATATACTTTAATGTGTCTTTGTTGATTTTTTTTTGGGGGGGTCTGAATGTGAAAGTTAAGTATTGAAGTCACCCACTATAATTTTATTGGAATCTTTTGGTCCCTTTATGTCGAGTAGTGCTTGTTTTATGAAATGGGGTATACTAACATTCAGTGCTATTTGTTTAGTAAGGTTTTCTCCTCTTAGAGATATGTTCCCTTTACCAATATATAGTGAGCTTCTTTATCTCTTCTGAATAATTTTGACTTGCAGTCCACTTTATGAAATATGAGTTAGTTGCTCCAATTACTTTCAGATTCCATTAGCATGGAATGTCATTTTCCATTCTTTTACTTTCTGTCTGTGTGAGTCTTTGAGGGCGAAGTGTGTTTCTTGAAGGTAACATATAGTTGAATCTTATTAATCCATCATGCCATTGGATATAACAAAATCAAACAAAACAAAAGAGAATAAAACCAAATCCAACAAAACAATGAAAATGATACAGGACATCAAAACAAGATAATATGGAATCAGCAATGGCTACCACCCTCAGAAGGAGATTCCCCCATAGATGCTACCCTGTGCACTGCTATCCTCTGAACAGACCTCTGACCGTAGACCTGCAAAGTCAGTGAAACACCAAAACACCACAAGCATCAAATTGCATTTCACCTCATTAACTATCATCACAGCCTGTTTCTCTGGATCAGCCAGTCGCTTATGGGGGGTGGGGTGAGGTGGAATTGGTACTTCTCGTTTGTCAGCCTGTGCGCTGGAAGGGGCTGGGGTCTGGCTGTTGCCATGCCAGCGGCAGCCGGTGCATGGCGCTGGTTCACTGGGGGGATGTGCTTCTTAGTGAGGAATTGTTCTTTCCCTCCCACAGTCTATGCATTGGCACTGATTCACAGGGAAAGTTTTGGGTCTGGCAGTCCCCATGCCAGTAACTGCACACCCATCAAAATGTGGGCTTGCTTGGGGTAGTCCCCAAGGCTTGGGTCTGGCAGTCCCCATGCTGGTAGCTGCCCATCCATTGCAATGTGGGCTTGCTTCTTGCCTTGTTTTCTCCCCCCACAGTGTGCGAATGGTGCAGACTAACTGAATTCTTCATTTTTGTGATATTTTTCTTATTAAGTACTCATTGTTTAATGTAGTAAAATTCATACAGTTAATAATTCATCAATAAAAATACTTTGAAGTATAAATATGGATATGATAGATCAACATTTATGCACCTTGATGACAAAGTTAGTCTTATGCTCCAAAGGCTACTGCTAATTATATTTAAAGCTATTATTGAAAGGTATTACTAATTTCTGCCTGTTTAATTTTGTGATGTTTGATTCTTTTGTAATAGTTATTTGTTAGCTCACTGTTGCTCTTCGTGTGTAGTTTTTCTTTAATGATTTTATTTAATACTGGCTTAGTGGTCATGAATTCCTTTAGTCTCTGCTTATTTTGGAAGGTCTTTATTTCTTCTGTAATTCTGATAGATAGCACTATTGGATGTAGTAGTCTAGATCCATGGTTATTTTCTTTTATACCTTCAAATATATTATGTCATGTCCTCCTGACTCTTATTAGAGTTTCTGCTGAGAAATCTGCTGTTATTCTAATGGGTTTGTCTTTATAAATGATTTGGTGTTTTCCTCTTGGAGCTTTAATATCATTTGTTTGTTTTGTACTCTGTTTGATCTGTCATATAACATGGTGTTATGACTTGTGTCTAGAAGTCCCCCCAAAGCCTCATGTGGTCATAGGTGGGGTTTTTCAGAGATGACTGGATATCCCTAGGGTGTGTGATGCTGGGGTGAAGGGTGTGTGATTAGTCCACTGATTGCCTTGTCATAGTTCTAGGTATGGATAATGGGACAACCCACCCTTATGTGGGTGGCACCACCCAAAGGGTAGGTAGCCTGGCAGGCATAAAAAGGAGAGTCAGGCTTGTACTGCTTTTTCTTTGCTTCTTTGCTGCCTTCTGCCCACCATGAAGTTTCTCCTGTGATGCCTATCTTCCATGCAACCCTGTCTTACAGCCTGCCAAGTATGAACTGAAATCTTTACAAACTGTGAGCTACAATAAATCTTTCCTCTTACAACTTTGGGTATTGGTTATTTTGTCTCAGCAATAATGAAAGTACCTAATACACATAGGGAGATTCTTTTCTGTCATGTCTGTTTGGAGTTCTAAATGCCAGAAGAAAAAGTTTACTTTGAGTCTTCGTTTAAGTTCATGTTTTGCTGGCTACATTACTTTGGGCCTAAGGCAAAGTAGGACATCATGGCAGAAGGCTGTGTTGAAGGTAAGAGGCGTATGTCTTGGTGCCAGAGAGCTGTGCTAGTGGACTTCCTCTTTCTGCTTTATTTTTTAAATTAATTAATTTAATTTTGGTGTTTTGAGACAAGGTCTTGCTATGTAGTTCAGGCTGGTCTTGAACTCACTTTGGAGCTCAGGCAGGCTTCATGACAGTCCTCTTGCCTCAACTTTTCAAGTGTTGGGATTATAGGCATGTGCCACCATGCCTGACCTGTTTTAGTGCTGTCTTAGCCCTCACCTTAATTGGATGGGGCCACTCACGTTAAGGGTGGGTCTCTCTATCGAGTTTACTGTTCCATGTACCAGATGTCTCTGGAAAAATCCTCAGAGACAAATCAGTAGTATTCTTTATTAATTTCCTAGACATTTTGCAGTCCAAACCAAGTTAATGACGTTAATCATTATAGTTTTCATTACATTTATATCTTGTTATCACAAATATGGTACTTTTATATGTTGATAATCATATAATATGGAATGAATATTAAGAAAAGGAAAAAAGACATAAGAACCTTTGACTTTTGTTTTTCTGATCCTTTAAAGATTGTGCATGGAGATGGATTTTAAGAAATGCAAAAGAAAATTAAATGGTATCGAGTACTAGACTTTCTCTTACATGTCATTTTGAAAGTAGTAATATAAGTAAGGTAACCTAATACCAATTATTAGATATGCTTTTGGAAATTGTTTATAAAGCAATAATTTGTCAAGTAAATCATGTTCCTTGAGTTATTTCAACAAGTTGTTTCTTGTAATAAACTTTCTCAATAATCTAATTGAATCATGTTTAAGAAAATTATATTGAAAGCAGTATTTGAAGATTTATACATTTTTCAATTAATGCCAAAATAACTTTCTGTAAGACTATATCTTAATTTACTCTAGGTATTTTATGAATATTGACTTTTGGGACCTGTTTTCAAATCCGACTTCAAGAGAATTTTTGGCTATATGCATTTTAGCTCATGAATATCAGGTGATGAATACCTTATAATTATCTGGCATTGTTTTTCTTTTATACTAGGTTGGTAGTACTATGACTTGCATTATTTTTCTTTGCTGATAGTTCCTTGTTTCAAACAATTTTGAAAAGGCTAAGTGATTGTCCAAGATAATGTGGTAGAACTTCTGATTCCTTTTCCAGAATTCACTCCTTCATTTTCTCCTTTCTCCCTTTCCTTTTGTCTTTGTGAATAATTTTGCTGTGAACATTCTGTACTTGTCTTTTTTCCAGTAATTAAGTGACTATCCTAGTGATCAAAGCAAAAAATCATACCTGTAGTCATATATAGACAGTTGTTTTTTTGTTCTAAGAGGAAAGTCATTTAATAGTCAGAAAACATACAGGGACTATTAATCAACATCCTTTTATTTTATGCAAAACTGGGTTTTGAAATTTATTTTAGTTTTGTGTTTCTAGAATTCACTTTTGATACCTTTGTCCTGAGCACTTTACTTTCACTGTGTATCTGTAGGACAGTTGCTGTGTACTATTGTGTAGATTTATTTTCGCAAGAGCTCATAATTCCAAAATTTAGGTTGTTATGGCCTTTATTTTTTTTATTAATATATATTTGTTGTACATAATGCTTACATTCTTAGTGTGGAGTTGGTACATGTACACAACACATCTTAATTTCTTTTTCATTCTCTTTTCCTTCGTTCTCTCTCCCCTCCCCTCCATCTCTTGATCCTTTTCTCTTCTTTTTAATTTGATTTGCACTTAAATTGTAGCATTATCAAGGTGAATGTTGAAAGTTGTAAACACTTTAAAAACAGTACTCAAGGCTTTTATAGGTAAATGGATGCAACTAGAGACCAAACTCATAAGTGAAATAAATCAAACTTTCATGTATAAACATTGTCTTGTCTCCCTAGTGTAAGAAACTAAGAGTAAATAAGATACAAAATCTGTAGTAAATATTGAGAAAGGGAAAGAAACTGCTCAAAAGGAAAGAATAACGGATGGGGGAAAGGAGAAAAGAAGAATGGAAAAGGAAAATAAATAAGCTATGTATATATATGTATATATATATATAGTAGCTAACATGGTTATACTACTAATTTCTTTTAGTTCATTGTAAAGATTTAGTTCATTGTAAAGATACTATATATATATATATATAGTAGCTAACATGGTTATACTACTAATTTCTTTTAGTTCATTGTAAAGATTGGTCTGTGCTTATATTGTTTGATCAGTTTCGCATGCCTGTATCTTGTAATGTGAGCAACTACTTTGAAGGCAATATGCAATAAAACCATTGTCAATTTCCTATGATGCTGTTTCGAAATTCTGTATCATTGAGTTTATTTTTTTCTCTTTTTAAAATAAAAAAAAAGTTTGGTGTGCAGTATTACTGTTTTTATGTTTTTCTGTAACTGCTGTTTATTGTTTGATCTTCAGATCTTGAATTACTTTGTAGTTTTGCAGACTATGGGTCTGTTGATATCATATTCACTAGGGAAAGTGAATTCTGTCAGTTGCTAGTTTTCCTATGACATAATTGTTCCACTGTAATATAATGGGAGTTTGCATTTTCAGCAACATTGGAAATTTGTGTAAATGATTTTTTTTTCAGTGTTTAAGTAAAAATAGTTTTGTTTTGTTTATCACTAAGGTTTATTACACAGAGAGCACAGATTATGGCAAATTCTCAGCCGGGACATGACCTAGTGTGAAGAACATTAGCTCAAGGATCAGGAAAATTGTCTTCTACTGCCTACCTAAGACTTACTATTTTTTAAAAATAAGAATAATGATATTGTAATTGCCAACTTTGAAAGTTCGCATTAAAAATAGAGTAATTGACTGTTACTTTTTACCATTGATTCAAAAATTAATAAGGACATCTTAATTCTGAAAACGTTGGTAGAGAAAGGTTTTATAGAAAAATCATTGTTATTTTTTTTTTACTTCATTTTTTCTGTTTGTAAGGGACGTGAAAAATTTCATCCTATGCGAGTCTTATGTCACAGTAAAATGAGATTATGTATGTAGCAGAATTCAGGAAGTGAATGAGAATTGCTCAACAATGACAGTTAATTTTTTATCTTTTCAGAATGTAAAGGAAAACTATTATGTTAGGATTCCTTTTCAATTGAGTTGTATGGTTTTGGAAAAGTTCTATTACCTCATTGAAATTCTGATTCCTTAACTAGAAAACAAGCAAAAATAATACCTACTTAAAAGGGTTGTTGGAAGACTTAAAAAATGCATATTGCTTACTTATTTGAAGAATTTTTTTTTTTTGTTACAAGGGATTGGTACCGTGGAGCTAAACCCCAGGCTATATGAGGAGTTTTTCATATAGTATGTAGTCAGTTAAATTTAGTTTCTCTTCCTTCCCTTTAACCCAGTATTTCTTCCCTGCCATCAAAATCTTTTATAATCATGTTGAATAGAAAATGACATTTTGTTAGTTTTTATGTGTCTATTGCTGACTTACTGTTGTCTTCAAGAATCTTCTTCTACACATGTGGTATTTCATTTCTTGTTCTGTTGTTTTCTAGTTTCTATATGATTCAGGGCAAAAATGAAGGTTCTTCAATGAAGCCTTATTGGCTTGTTCAGGGGATGCTTTTTACTTCCTATTTTTGTTTTAATTCACTATTTTAGCTTAAACAAATTGTGTCAACTCTTTAAGACTTGAGTTCCTCATCTCAAGAAATGGGTATCATTAGACTAATAAATTCGTATTTTTCCTTTATTTTTATTTAACCTTCATTTGAAAATACATCAAAAAATATGAACATAATAATAAACTATCATCATAAAAGTAGCTTTTTTTTCTTTTTGATGTAGTTTTGGTAGTTGTGAAGGCTAAAAATTCAGTTTTGATGATGAAAAAACAGAAGCTCTGTAATGAACTATGGTTGAATGACATTAAAATGAAGAGAAATAGTATTCAAGAGACAATACATCTTTTTTACAGATTATTTCTACTTTTAGTTGTTTACTTTTTAAAGTTGCTTTTGCAGATTAATGAATTTTATTTTGGCAGATTCTTACACATACATGGTTTCTTTCCATGCCTTTGCCCCACCTTTCCCCTAGTATCATGTTTTTGGCAGAGTTTCAGTGTGCATATTTTGATCGTATCCATCCACCCTACTACCTGTCTTTACGCCCCATCTTACTCCCCCTTGTCTAGTAATAGTCTTCCTTTTACTTTCTTATCATTGTTTTTAGATTCCACATATGACAGAGACCATGAAGTATTTGTTTTTCTGAGTCTGGCTTATTTTGTTCAACAGGATGGTTTCTAGATCTACCTGATTTTCCTCAAATGACACAATTTTGTTCTTTATGGGTGAACAGTAATCCATTGTGTATATATACCGCATTTTCTTTATTCATCTCTTGATGAGCGTGTAGGCTGGTTCCATATCTTAGCTCATGTGAATTGTGCCACAATAACCATGAGCGTGCAGATACTCCTACATTATGCTGACTGTCATTGCTTCAGATATTTACAAGGAGTGCTTTGGCTGGATTACATGAAACTCTATTTTTGTTTTTTTGAGAAACCTCTATACTGATTTCCACAGTGGGTGTACCAATTTACATTTCCACTAGCAGTTTTGAAGTGTTTGTTCCTTTTCCCCTGCATCCTTGCCAGCATTTACTGACTTTTTTGTATTCTTAATGATAGTCATTCTGACTGGGCTGAGATGGGATCTAAATGTAGTTTAGATTTGCATCTCCCGAATGGCTAAAGATGTCGAATATTTTTTATCTACTTATTGACCATTTGCATGCCTTGTTTTGGAAAAGTGTTTGTTCAGATGATTTGCCCATTTATTGAGTGGACTATTTGATTTTTTGGGTTTTTTGAGTTCTTTATGCATTCTAGATATTAATCCTCTGTTGGAAGAATAATTGGCAAACATTTTCTGCCAGTTTGTAGCCTGTCTTTTCTCTCAGTGAATTGTTTCTTTTGCTGTCCAGAAATATTTTACTTGGATGTAATCCTATTTACTGATTGTTGCTATTATTTCCTGTACTATTGGAGTCATATTTGGGAAGTCTTTGCCTGTGCCAGTGGTTTTAAGTGTTTCCCCTATGTTTTCTTTATTTCTGTTTATTATTTTTTCCCCATATTGGAGATTGAAA
>RJWT010036408.1:0-13270 GCA_004365215.1 Cuniculus paca | reverse complement strand
TATGACTCTGGCTCTGGTGAGTCTGGGGTGCTCTTTCCTTGAGGAATGTGGGCTTTAGAGGGGGAGAACTTTGACCATGAGAATCACTCACCACTGTTGTAGGTAGAAGCCCTGTACTTTCACATATGCATTATACTTTTCCCTTACTAGTATCCTCTTCACAGTGATGACCCAATCACAGGTATCTAAACTCATCCGTCCTCCTGGAGTCCCTGATACTTCAGGTAGATGAGGGTGAGAGATGAAAGACCTTTGAGGTGTGCGTGAAGTTTCAGGTATTCTGGAGAAAATCTGCCACAGGTGGGCTCCAGAGGGAGATATGGAAGCCCTGGCTGAGCTCCTTTGTCTCCTGTTATTCTCGTGCCCAGCTGAGGGCAACATGGTATGTATGGCTTGCATATCTGTGAAAGCTCTTTCAGTGTTGCTGTCTATTGTGACCTGGCAGCTTTGCTCTGCAAGAACAGTGATTATAGCTCACTGTAGTGAAGTGGTCCTGGCCCTGCTGGGAAGACCTGGATATGATCTAGATTATATGCTTACTCTTCGGTTTTACTTCCAATCTTCAATACCCATGGAGAAGCTGTGATGACACAGTCTCCAGCCTCCCTGTTATTGTCTGCAGGAGAAACAGCCACCCTCCCTTGCAGGGCTAGCCAGAATGTTGCCAAGCTACTTATCCTCACAGCAGCAGAAATCGGGGCAACCTCCCAGGCTCATCATCTACGGTGCATCCAGCAGGGCTCCTGGCAGCCCACCAAGGTTCAGGGACCGTGGGTCTGGTGCAGATTTTACCATCACCATAGACAGCCTGGAGCCCCAGGATGTTGCAGCTTATTACTGTTAGACAATGAATATCTGGTCTTCTGCAGTATTCAACGTGAAACAGTAACCGCTGTGAGACTGTCAGTGAATTTTGCTTTACCTGCTGCCTTTGTGGGCAGGTGCAGTGGTGACTGCTCAGCTTTAGAATTTCTGTCTGTATTTGGAAATTTAGAAGCTACAAATATTAACCTTATGGCAAGTTTTCACTCTGGTTTTCAGAGTTTTTCTCAATCTTATTTATTCAGCTGCCTGAAGGAACAATTTTGTGCTATGGACACCTGATCACTCATCTAAGTGGATGTCTCTAAAGGTATAGAAGCCAATTAAGTCCAATAAGGCAACACCACCTCAACCAACAAATATCAAAAACTCAAAATGAAGAATTAAAAGTCTAGCTCTCAGAGACTGTGTCAGAGAAAATTCAAAATAATCCATGGCGAAGGGAGTAGAACTAAGAGGTGGCAACTCATTAGATTAACACTCAATATACAAATATCAATTTGATGTCTGTATAACTACAAAAATGATGAAAATTAACAGCATCATGTACAATAGCACACACTGTTACATGTATAGAAAAAAACTCAAAGTATGTGTGATGTTCGTACACTGAAATCTCCAGACTGATGTTTAATAAAACTGAAAAACTTCTAAGAGCAATACCACAGAGAAAACTAAAGAAGTTCTCTGGACAGTACATTCTACCACTTTAAGGGATGGTGCTAGAACACCTGGGCATCCATTTTTTTGTGTGTGTGAAAAAAGAATTCACAGTAGGCATCTGTTATATTTGATTCACTGTGTCATTTTGAGAAGTCTAGAAGTTTAACTAAGTGACTCAGCATTTCTCCATCCTATGGTGTAAAGGATACACAATTACCTCTCTAGGATATTGTCCACTGTGTCAATTCCAGAAGGTCAGAAGTTTAACTAAGTGATTCAGCAGGGAGCCAGGGAGCTTTGTAACTGTCCTCAGCTTGTGTAAGAGGAGGGCAGGGAGATGGTGTGAGTGCAACACCCACCCAGCGGGCATAGCCTGCTTATAATATAAGGGAGAAAAAGAGGCATGCTCCCTGCTTTGGCACTTTTGCTTTTCTAGCTTTTGGCAACTGCCACAGCCTTGATGAATGGTTGACCCTCAGTTACACCACCCTGCCTTGGAGCCAGCTGAGTACGGACTGAAACCTCCAGAAACTGTAAGCTAAAGAAACCTTTCTTTTCTTCATTTTGGGTGTCAGGTATTTTGTCTCAGCAATGAGAAAGAAGTAATGAACATGGAATTTGGTAGCAGGAGTGGGGTCATTACTTTGATTATATCTGATCCTGTGGTTCAGGAGCCTTTGGGAATGCCTTGTGGAAAGTGTTTGGAAAGGTTTATAGATTTCACCTGAAAGAGTAACACTGGAATGACTTAGGCTGTTCTCTATGGGAGATTCTGGTCAGAGCTCAGAAGACCAGAAAACCAGTAAAGGCCAGTCTCAGGAAGTTTCTGCTGGGAAGAAGCACTGCACTGGTTGATGCAGTCCAGACAATGCATGTTATGGTTTTGTAGAAAGTTTGTTTTGATTTACTCATGCCCACAGATTTTTTGCCTGAGACTAAGATTAAGGGTAGTGTACTACTTAGTTTGGCAGAAGAAATTTCAAGGCAGTTGAACAGTGAGGCAGTGGCATGGCTACTTGGAGGGCTTTTAGATAGATTTATATTGAGAATCAAGAGCAAAGAGCCCAGCAGGATGATTTAAAATGTTGTGAGTCTGGCCAGAAAAGAAGCTGCAGTAAAACTGTGGACTGCAAATGAAGAGCTGAGGAGATCTCTATTGCTGAGAAGGAACAGGAGAATATAAAAGATGACCTGAAGGCATCACAAGAAGCAAGTTCCTACCCTTTGCAGCCTCAAAATTGCAAAAGTGAAAGACTTTGCTTTGAGGAAGCAGCTGCAGAACACCATGTTACAGTATGGCAGCAGCACATTATGTTCTAAATTGGTGGCATCAGCGGCACCACATTCCAGAATCACACTTTTCTGTGTATCTTCCCTATGTGTTGTCTAAATGTCAATCCTGGTGAAGGACTGGATTTGTATTCCACAGATTCTATATTCCAGTCTTTCCCTGTGAACTAAACCAGTAGTCACACCCTAGGACATGTGCGTGTGTGTTTCAGATCAGTCTCTGCTTGGCCATCACCCTAGCTCCGTACAGAAAAAAACAAAACAAAACACTTTTCACATAATGATCTTAAGAGATTTCTTACCAGTCACATGGGGTAAAGCTGGTAAAATTTTGGCCAGTACTGTTTCCATGTAAACTACATGAGTTTTAGAACTGTGTTAGAAATAGTTGTATTTTTTTTTATAGTAAAAGGAAGAGTGTATATGTGAGAATATCAGGCCCAATCCAGTCTTTTTTTAATGCTTATGAGCAGTTTGAACGAATGACTGGCATTGGCCAAGATGATCGTAGGAAGCGGTGTTGGATCTGATCTGCTCACGTATGTCAATTTCAGACTTTCTTCCTCCAAAAGTGTGAGTGATAAACCTTGTTTGTGAGAACCTGAAATTTATAATATTTTTCGTCTGATAGTCCAAGAACTCTAGCTCATCCATTCACAATCATTGGAAAATGAAATTTTCTCGTGATTGCTTTCACTATAAATAAAACATTCCAAACATTTCTCCTTTCCTTCTCCTGATTCATCTAATTGTCTGTCTTTATCTGTTTTTCAGCACTTGGGATTGAACACTTAGCCTTTGCACTAAGCTACATCCCCAGGCACTTTTACTGATTTTTTTGTTTTTGAAGTAGCGTGCCCTTAAGTCATTCAATTAGTCAATCTAGGCTGACACTTGCCATCCTCCTGCCTTGGCCTCCCAGATTTCTGGGATTACAGGCATGTGTCATCTGGCTTGGATGGCCTTGTCTTCCGAGTTTTTATGTTCTCTGTAAAAGCTTTGAGGAGTTCCTATGATTACTTACTTGGCTTTTATGGATGATTTTGCTCTTCTTAAAATTTTATACATCATTATTAGTGTATGTTTGTAGCTTATAATGTCTGCATTCATTGTGGGGAGTAGGTACATGTACATAACGTATCTTAATTCATTTAAATTACCCTTCCCTTCATTTTTAGATTCTTAAGGTTCTGTTCTTATCTGCCTAACCTGAGTTAACAGCAGCAAGTAACATGAAAGAAAATAAGTTCGAGTTCATTGGATCAGGCCCAGAGAGAGATTCTAAAGTCTCTCAAAGATGTGAAAATATGAAAACTTGATGGAAAATAGCTTGGACATATTTAGTCAGCTATCATAAACTTGCTCTTGGAAATGAAGGCGTTCCTGAATCCCTGTATACTTTGACTTGCTATATTATGGTATTCAAGCAGTCTTAGGTAAAATTTGAATTGAATTATAAGAATTTACAGTACATGATTTATTGGAAACAAAGGAGAGATTATATTAATGAAATCAAAACATACATGTTGTCAATAATGTTAGTGTCCTGATACTAAATTTTCAAGATTAATTAAACAATTTCTATTGCATGCAAAATATAGTGAGATGACAATTTGGTATGGTTGATGAATGACTTTTTTTTTGTTTCCTTCACTTTTCTGTTCTGTGTAATTCATTTCTTCAATATGTTTTTCCAACTCCCAAATGTGAATTCTGGTTAGAGGCTGTTGGTCTGTGTGATTTGCACTGTTTCCATTCATACCTGAGTTAATGATTTTTTTGGTATTTTTTAGAATAGGTTTTTGCTATGCAGTTTAGGCTGACCTTGAACTCACTTTGCAGCCCAGGCTGGCCTTGGAGTTTCAGGAATCTTCTTGCCTCAGCCTCCCAAGTGACTGGATCACAGGCATGCACCACCACTCCTGGCTGAATTTATTTTTGCATGTCTAGGATTTTTGATTTTGTGGTCTGTGATCCTTAAATTATTATCTGTAAAGGCATTTCCACTGTGAGTTATTACTGAAAGATACTGACTAGTTCACGTCATTGCATTATTTTTCTGTTGCTGATTTCTCTATTTCTTCCTTTTGATTAACTTCTCACTTTTGCAGTGTTGATTCAGTGGTTCTGAACTTCTTAAAGCACTTTTTGTCATGAAAATTCTTTATTTTTCCCTAAATTTGTAAAGACATTTTTGTAGAAAATTATAATGTGCATTGAAAGCTTTTTTATTTTTTATTTTTAACTTTATATAATTCTCCAAGCTCTTGCGGCCTAAAACTGCTGTTACTCTGATAGGTTTGTCTTATAAGTTACTTGATATGTCTCTCATTACTTTTAGTATTCTTTCTTTGTTTTGATTTTCTTGGATTTTTCTATAATGTGTTGTGGAGAGATTCTTTTCTGGGCCTATCTACTTGGGATTTTAAACTCCTTATTATCTGGATCTCTATTTCAGTGTCTAGAAAGTTTTCTTCTATAATCATGGGGAACAAATTTCTTATCTATTTACTTTCTTTTCCAGTCCTTCATTGTCTTCTGAAATGCTTACGTTATGTTGTTTAGAGTCTTCTATGAGCTCTCAAATCAACTTCTCATGTTTTCTTTTCAACCAAGGAGCATCACTGAGTCATCTACTACATCATTCTTGCCCTCGAGTTTTGATAGTTTGTCTTCTGATTGGTCCTGTCTGCTGGCATGGCTTTCTGCTGTACTTTTCATTTCCAGGAGTTGTGCTTTATTGTTTTGCATAATCAGAAATTCTTTTGAAGGTTGTTCATTCATATCTTGCCTAGTCTTAATTGAATTCAGTCAGCTGCTTGTGTCTCCTTTAAGCGTTTTGAACATCTTGTTAGTTAAAAACATTCCTCTGCTTGTTTAAATCCTCTTTGAATTCATTGAACATTTTATGCATTTTCTTCCTTGACATTCATTGAACACTTTATGCATTTTCTTCCTTCAGACATTTGGCCATTTGGTTTCTGAGTTCTTTCCTGGACACTTACTCCATTTTATTGGCTGTCAACTGTTGGGGAGTTATAAAAGTCTGAGGCATACTATTGACTTATTTTTCATTATTCCTGTTGTTTTTTATTGAGTGTTGTAGGCTAGTTGGGCTAGAAAGATCTGCTTCCAGGGATCCCTAGCTCTGAAACACAAGCAGAAGACAGTTACTGGTAATATCTATCTACTAAGAATCAATCTTATGCAGGGTTATAATGTAAAGCTAGTTTAGCAAATTTTCTACTCTTACAATAAAGCAAGAATGCAAAAGCTTAGAAATGACAGAGAAAAGGCTCTAAGATACAAGGATTTAAAAATAAATCAAAGAAGAAAAACTGAGAAAAACTGGAGCCTAAAAAGAAAAAAGGTTTGTCAATAGAAAGAAATCAGTTTTGATGATATTATTTTTACATGCATAAATAGGTGGAGAGATGGAGAGAATTTGACAGAATACATGTGAGAATAAAAGGAAAAGACAAAAAGGAATGATTTATAAGTAGAAAATTAGTGCAGTCTTTATTCAGTCTTTCTATCCAATTTATAAAGTAGAAGAAAATCTACATTAAAAGACATAAATAGCAAATTTTATTGAAGAAACCCTTGATGGGTGAATTTAAAACATTGTAGAAAAAAACATTTAAAACTGATTTACAGTTGTTTATAAACATAGGACCCTCACATACACTCTAAAAAGAAAAAAAAACAGAAAAATTAAAGTTTAGTAATAGCTTCTATATTCAAAACAGAATGGGGAGGGTGAGGGTAGTGTGAGGGTGTGCAAGTGGTGGGACATGGAGATAAGAGAATGGGGAGTGAGACCTAAGTGGATTCTGAAAGAAGAAACAGGGAAATGCAACACAATATGTGACCTAACAAACGCTATTTTAGCAACACTATAAAATAACCCTTGGGGAGGAGGATCTAAATGTGTTGTGTTAAAATACTATAGAACTTCGATTACCCTTAACTGTTTGTGTATAAAAGAGAGGAATAGGTAGAAAGAGAGAGGCAAAAAATAAGTACAAAATATAAGATGGAAGAACTGACAGATAGGAGAAGGTATAAGGGGAAAATAATTCAGGTAAGGAAAGGATTAGTTTGAAGGTGGGAGATAGAGAAAAGAGACAGGGAGAGAGAATCCAATGGTTGAACCAAAAAATCAAGTAAGATTAGATAACAACCAGAATATACTCTGAAGGAGCCACGTGTGAGTTGCCACACGGGATGCTTTACAAGCAACAGAAGAACGTTTGTATTTAGAGGCAGAACCACATAACCAAATATACAAAGGTCTGGCATTAAATTGATTAATAAAAAAGGTAGAAGAAAACACACACACACACACACACACACACACACACACACACACACCCCAGAAAAACCTACAAGGTCTGCAGTCCTCAGGAGCCTCTGGTGACCTCAGAACTCGGGCAGGTCACCCTTGTTTCTCCCACTGACAGGTGGCAAATAGGTTCCCAGTTGGGATGCTGTTGCAGACTGCTCTTTGCTCCACCCAGTTTACCTGGCTCAGCTTCCTGCGCTCTGTGTGCAGTCAAGTCCAAGTTCTACTCAACCTGTCCCCATGGCTGGCAACCTCACTGGTCCCG
The DNA here is from genome assembly GCA_004365215.1 of Cuniculus paca. Classification (NCBI taxonomy): domain Eukaryota; kingdom Metazoa; phylum Chordata; class Mammalia; order Rodentia; family Cuniculidae; genus Cuniculus; species Cuniculus paca. The sequence continues at coordinate 5,885 of RJWT010036408.1, read as the reverse complement.
TGTGGTCTCACAGGAGGTGCTAATCTGACCCTCATGTGCCATTCTGATGACTATTGTCTTTCCCTTTACTCCTTTCTGCTGGCTTTCAATTTGACCAGTAAATTAATGGCTTTTGTGGGTAGCAGGAAGTAATATCTATAGACACTTTGCTGGATGTTTTTTTTCCATTCCTAGTGATTGCTTGTCCAGGTTGTTCTGCTTTACATTGTCTCTCAAGCTTGTAAATTTAGTGATAATTAGCTTTCTGCAGAAAAGAGCCCTTTTGAATGTAATTTAGTAGCCTTTGAGGGGTGCTGGATAGAACTCTCGAAGGTGTAGAGCTCAGCTGCTTTGCAGGATGGTGGCAGAGGGCTTGGTCTCGCGGGGCTTGCAGTGTTTTCTCCACACCAGAACCCTACATGTCACAGTCACTGCAAGTCCTTGTGGTTGTGTCTCACAGATTTCTCAATGCCTGGTGCTGTGTTCCTAAGCATGATAGTGGCCTTTGTATCTGCTCCTGGGGACACACTGGTCCTATCTCTGTCACTGCTGTCTTTGTGATACTCTGGCTTGCACTTGGCGTGGTGCCCTGATCTGAGGCAGTTTGCTCAGCAGGCTGTGTCTGCAGGTGGGAGGGGAGTTAGGACAGAAGGGCACTGAGTGATGGTTGCTAATCTGAGAACCACTGAGTCGGGAGGCTCTGATAAGTCCCTGCAGTTACCCTGGTTAACAGGTTTCTACTGAGCACAATCCTTTTTAAAGAATAGAATATTCTGGTTTATTTCAAAGTAGGTACTTTTCCTCTCTCCTGTCAAATTATGGGTATATTTACTCTGCAATCTTTGTTGCTCGCCTGTAGGTAAAACTCACAAGAATGTGAGATTCCCGTGTGACTGGTTATGTACTAAGAGAGAAGTACAAGTTTAAATGCAAACTTTATAGGCCTTTTATATAACTTTGTTTTATTCACTACTTCAAATAAAGTCTTTTTTTATGTTTGTGATTTGGTTTGTATTCCAACTTTAATAAAATTCCAGGAATATGCAAAGAAGTCACCCTCACCATCCTCCTTTTTCTGTTCTGTCTTCACCAGAGCACAGGTCCTTGTTACTGTTACTCTTTCTCATCCAGTCTTATACTGACTCTACAGACACTGGATCATCTCTCTTTTCTGCCACGTTTGTCATGCCAAGGCCATTACAAGTGATGACGTCATTAATGGATTGTGCTTGATAGGTAGCTGAGGCACCCAGGGGATACAAACCTTAGTTACAACTTGGTGCTCTCAGTATCCCATTCTCTTTCTCTTAGGCAGCCTCAGACAACTGTTTGTGATGCTCTCCAGACAAGTACCACCTGAAGGCAGTGGTCCACGCCAAGCAGGGAGGTTGTGTCGGGACTCTAATCCTGCAGGAAGTTCTATCTTTTTCATCCAGAGAAAATTATTCCTTAGCTAAGAGAACATGAAATCTCTAGCAATTAGTCTTGATGAACTGGTGAGTACTCTGTCATACTCATCTCTTTCTCTCCATATCAGATTGATCAAAACATTTTGATGGTGGGAGTATGTTTTTTGATTTGAGATGTCAGAAATCTGTGGCTTTGTGGTCCACTGGTCCTGGAAAAATAAATTGTACCAGTCTACACTCTCACAAACAGTGGAAAAGTGTTCCTTTTCCACACAGCCCAGCGGAGATGTTATTGGCTGACTTTTGATGGCAGCCATTTTTTGAAAGGGAAAGAAAGTGCTCAAAAGAAAAGAACAACTGGGTTAGGGGAAAAAAGAATTAAAAAAGAAAGAAAGGAAAAGATTATATGTATGTGGGTGTCTTGCTTACTTTTCTCTCAATGCTGGGACAAAATTTCAACCCTCAAAACTAGGGAAGGAAAGATTTATTTAGCTTACAGCTTTTGGAGACTTTGGTCCATACTCAGCTGGCTCCAAGGTAGGTTAGCTAGGCTGAGGGGTAACCTTTCATGGCAGGTACAACAGACAAGAGTGAAAAGGGCGAAAAAACAGAAAAGCACTCCTCTTTCCCTCCCTTATACTGCATGCCAGCCACCAGTCTCTGGGTGGATGCACACCAACATTCCCAGTGCTAGACAACAAACAAAGCACAAACGCTATACTCCATGATTGCATAAGGCTTTGAGGGGACATTGAAACACGAACCATAACAGTAGGTATACATACACATACGTGTGTATATATATATACATACAAGATAGATAACTATACTACTAGTCTCTGTAAGTTAATCAGAAAGAACAGTTTGTGTTTCCACTGTTTGATTGTTTGATCAGTTTTTTCATGCCTAAATCTTATAATCTGAAAAACTACTTTTAAAATAACATTTAATATATTAACTAGTGTTAATTTCCTAATGCTTTTTTGAAATTCTGTACAGTTTTTATCCTTTTTTTTGTTTTGTTTTTAAATTAAAAGCAAAAGAAAAAAATGGATTCTAAGGTTCTTGAGAGTTTGGAATGGTCTTGCCCTTCACGAGAGAGGTTTTCATTTGGGTACCTTATCTGTAAGGCTGTCCTACACTCATTTCAAAGTGGACAAATCCTGAACCAGACATTCTGTTAGAAAATAACCTTGGCAGTGTTGGTCTGCTGTCATTAGTTTCCAAATAGATCTTGTTTTGTTCTCTCTCCATTTCTCAGCTTACTTAGAGCCTTGTTTTTAGTTCCTAGTTGGGGGAAGGACAGATTGCAGTTTCCCTTTGGTACGCAGTTCAGGTCCTCAGGTTATGTTAGGGTCCACAGGACTCACAGAATGAATTCTCAGCCTCTCTTCTCGCTGTCCACCCGCGCATGGGCTGGAAGCTGGATCTGAAGTGCTGCCTGTGTTCTGCAGTAGCTTCAGGATGAAGGTGGCTTTGGATTTCAGAGATATGTTTTTCAGCGTGAGTAAAAAATTGGCCCTAGAAGGTGGCATCGTTTTGTGTTTCCCTTTCTTTTCTTCATCCTTTTCGTCCATTAACTTGTTCTCCACTCATTTGTTCCTCACCCTCCTTTTTTGTTCTTGTTTTTCTAGCTTGATTTAGTATTTCATCAGAGTTGTTAACATAAGGTAGCAAGCGTGTGATTTCTGTGAAACTAAACTCATTTAACTACATTTTTTGACTTAAAACTAAGGCGTTTTGTGATGACATCTAGTGGTTTTACAATAGTAGAGCTTCAAAATTGACTTTTTTTTTTCTGGTCACACAAACACATGTTCTGCAATGGTATTTTTGGATCTTGGTTTTATCAGTTACTGTCACAGCCCAGTACCCTTGAAATTTGCTTCCTTTTTGCTGATTGCTTTGCATAGGTCATTCTCAGCCCAGTCCAGCTGCACAGATTCTATAAAAGAAGACTTTGGAATGATTTCTGAACTGCATCACACCAGAAGGAACAGCAAGATGATGTCCCAGACCTCAGTCCTCCTGCCTCTGTTGCTCTGGGTCTCTGGTGAGAATTTGCAGAGTTCCACCATCTCCCTAGAGTGATATCATTATAGAGTTGAAAAATAAGTTTAAGAAGAAGTGGAAAAGAATGACTGTTTCTAATAAGGACACAAATATATGCCAACTCAGAAAAACATTAGAAAGAATATATTAAATGTTTAATTGCATTATTTATATGAGAAAAGTCTTGTATAAATATGTACATAGGATCACTGTTCATTCCTGATTGCAGGTGTCTGCGGTGACATTGTGATGACCCAGTCTCCAGGCTCCTTGGTGGTGTCTGCTGGAGAGAGCGCCACCATCCGCTGCAAGTCCAGTCAGAGTCTTCTTCACAGTTGTAGCAACAAGAATGTTTTAAGCTGGTACCCGCAGAAACCAGGACAATCTCCCAAACTGTTCATCTACTTGGCATCTACCCGGGCATCTGGGGTCCCAGACCGGTTCAGTGGCAGTGGGTCTGGCACAGATTTCACTCTCACCATAAGCAGGCTGCAGGCTGAAGATGTGGTGGATTATTACTGTCTGCAGGGTTATAGCACTCCTCCCACAGTGATTCGGCCTCTAACATAAACTTCCTCTCAAGGTCTTCTCAGCTGCTGGCTCCCAATATGGTCCAGGGCTTGAACAGTTTCTTTTGTTGCCTGAGAGACTGTGCCCTGTTCTGTGTATGAGATATTTTGCAGAGGTTAGTAGAAAATGAGGACCATCAGTGTCTCTTTATCCTTTGCTACGTGAAGTACATATGGGAAATGTAGTAAAGAGCCCTGTATTAGTTTTGTATTTTTATATATTAATTTACTACAAGATCAGTAGCTTTAGAATAAAAAATTCATCGTGTTAACTCTTTTGGGAAGCTATCTAGAAGGGAAATATTTGGGTGAAAGGGATCGTCTATTTATAATTTTTTAAAGAATCTCCATACTGACTTCCATCATTATCATACCAGTTTACAATCCTATTCACAGTGGAGAAGGGTTTCTATTCCCTCCAGCCTCACCATCATTTGATAGTATTTAATTTCTTGATAATAGCCATGTTTTCTGGAGTGAGATGCAATCTCAGTGTTGTTTTAATTTGCGTTTCTTGAATTACCAGTGATGTTGAATATTTTTTCTTTTATTTATTTGCGGTTTGTATTTCATCTATGAAGTGTCCATTTATTTCAGATGCTCATTTTTGGATTCAGCCATAGCAATATATGCACCCCTATGTAAATGGTACACTTTGTGGTAGCTAAATCTGGGGAAAAGCCCACATGCTCTTTAGCAGATGAATGCATAAAGAAAATGTGGTTTGTATACACAATGGGATACTACTCTGCCACAAAGGAGGATAAACTTGAGACATTTTTAGGCAAATGGGTACATGTTGAGAACATAATTTTAACTGAAATATATAGGACACATGTTTAAATATGCATGGTTTCTGTTGTGTGAGTAACCAAAGATCTAAAGAAGGATCAAAATGGAGGATAGATGTTGGGAATTAGGAAGAGAACGTTCAAATGAGAAGGTGAACAAGAGAGGGGGCATAGGGATGGGAAAGAAGTGAATCGGGATAAAAAAATGAAAAGAATTGGAAAAAAAAACAAAATTCTGTAAATGGAGAGAAGAAGAAGGATTGAAAGAGAAGGATTGAGAAACAAAGAATTATGATTTATTATATACAGGTACACATGGGTGTGATTATTATGTATGTCAAAAGTTACTGATAAAATTCACTAAAAAATAAATTTCATCATTTTATAGTTCAAACTCAATGGGGTAAAATCCCGATGCTGTCAGACTGCATTCACATTGGAGCCTCCAGGAGCAAATCTTTCCCTTGCCTTTCTTGCTGCATGAGGCCCCCGGAATTCGTGGCCAGGAGACCTTTTCCTCTAAATTCAGAGCCATCACAATTTCATCTCTTTGACACTTGTTCCAGCATCACATCTTCCTCTGAAGTTTTTTCATGTGAATGATGAGTATAATTGTGTGTTTAATTGAGTCTTCCAGCCAGTCTCCTCATCTCACCAGAATCAACCACATTCAGTATTGAGGCAGGGGAAAGTTTGAGTCTCTATGGGAACAATGTATTAAGTAATTGCAATTATGTTGTCACTTAAAAAGGAATTGAACATCTACACTGGGGCATAGTAGGAAAGAAGAGTCTCATACTTTGCATAAGGAGCAGGCAGCAGTGTGATTCAGGTGAATTTGGGATGAGTGGAAGTTCACCACGCAGGGGCCCTGGGAAGGCTGAAGGGCCCTGCCTTTTGCTTATAACTCAAATATGGTCGTGGAGAGATAGCTATGCCTTTGCCAAATATTATAGATCCAGGCATCCAGAATGGTGTCTTGTACACTTTGTACATTTTGCCTCATAAACTCTACTGAAAGAGAAAAAAAATTAAAATTGAACATAACTCTAGCTCTGAGCTTCTTGGAAGCCAATCAGAAGAGC
>RJWT010036407.1:0-13270 GCA_004365215.1 Cuniculus paca | reverse complement strand
CAACCCCACTGTCCACACTCCCATACAATTTGCCAACAACCTTTCAAAAACTCCAAAATGCCAATTACATACGTGGATTCACCCTTGCTATGAGGTAAGCATGTAGGCAACTGTAAAACCTTGGACCTCAGCTGAACTATGAACTATAATTAAAATTTTCTTCAAGCTATATCATCTTCTACAAATGCTCTAAATCTCAAATGCTACATCCTGGATGGCAAAATTGACTGAACTGATTCAGGAAGGGGACATATAGGATTAAAAAAAAATTCCTTCTTTTCTGAGGGCAATAAACTTGAGAGTCAGAAAAGAATATCCAAGTCTCCTGGAAGTTACTGAAATATTTCTTGTAAAATTTCTTGGTATCCTCATTCAGTCATGCAAATAAATGCACAACAGATGAAACTATGGGCACTTGCTAAGGCAGAAAGAAAATCCTTTTGGATGTCATTCTGGAATTAAAGAAGGTGCTGATAGCCATTTCACCTCATTTTATCAGTGAAATTAAACCTGAAATTGGAGACCTAATTCAAAAGTAAAAATCAGAAAAGAAAATTAGCCTGCTTGAAACCTATAACACCTAGCAGAACATTTTGATAGGGCTTTTTAGAACAAAAATGAGACAAGATCTAAGGTGAATGTGTGTCTCGCAGATAAAAGAGCCATGTATCCATTCTCTCACCAAGTACCCACTGACAAGAACACTTCTAGATATTGCTCACAGAAGAAAGTGAAATAAAGATGATCCCATCATAGAAAAAAAGACAAAGTAAACAAAATAAACCCTTAATCTGGACCCATAAGGGTGTTACAAGAAGGAAAAAGTACTCCAAATCTTGCCAGATGCTTTGACACTCAAGGTAAATTAACTATAAATACAGGTATTCTCATCAGTTCCTGTTGCTACTCTAATAAACCCTGGCTCCTCGCAACTCCTGCTGCCGTGCAGGCATTCCCACTGATGAAGAACACGCATCACTTTCAGACAGTGATTATTCCCTTAGGAGCTCCTATTCCTCCCTTCCTCTCACCTTAGCATCACTGTAGTTACTATAACACCTGAAGCCCACTTTCTTGCCCTGACCACAGGAAAAGCTCATAATTATCTTGTCTCAGGTAGGAAACTCTCTGTACCTCATTAAGTCTTGACCTAATCTTATTAGATGAGTCACACCTTGGAACAGAAACCGAGGCTATCTGGCAGGACGGAGTACCATTAACCTTAGGTCACCTTTGGAGTATATCCTCACCTGCAGTAAAGTCATCTCCACTGACAGAACTGACTACACACATTAGTTTGTCAACTACCCAAAGGCCAGAGAATAAACATATAGACAACCTTTCAGAGTAGTACAGGACTTTGGCATACTCTGGAAATAAAGATAGAGGCTTTCTCAGCTGGCTGGCACCACTATCAGAAATGATTAGCTGGTTAAGGAACTTCTGTATGAAAGCCTGCTTCCTAGAGACGTGAACATACAAAGGCTGAGATTCATGCAAAATGATACGATATGGAAGCTAAAGGAAATGTTCCAGCAGACAATTGTGCCCAGCAATCTACTTTAACCAAAGCTTTAATTGTATCAGCTCTTGAAGGGTATATCCCTGGAGGAATTCAAAGAGGCCATTATATAAAAAAAGTAACAATAAATACCAACGATGAAGCAACAAAATTTGTCACATGCTTTCTATAAGAGGTACATCTGAGACAAAGTGACATAAGAGGTTGAAATAAAGTGATGGAAAGCATATAAGGCAAGTTTAAAAAGTACTAATTGTAATGAAGTAGAGTAAAAGGCCAAAAAGACAAAATGTGAAGATTTTAAATGGATTAAAAAAACGTATTTGCATCATGAATGCCCTTACCTTGTTTCGGGGTGGAGGCCAATTCCCTGAAGGGTGTTTTGTAGTGTCTACTTCCACTTGGGTTTGCAGTTCCTCACTTGGCATGGGTGTTCTTTTGCCCTGCTTCCCAGAGAACAACTCTCTGGCATGTCTACCATCTGTCATGCACTGCTACTTTTTCTTCCTGATGCTCTGTGATTGAGACTACTCCTCTCCTTAAGAACTGGACTCTACATTTTTCCTGCCCTCTTCCTGCGGCTGAAGCTCTTGGATTTCTTTTGTCCACCCCCAGCTTCCCTAGACTGCCTCCAGCCTCCTCTAGGTCTACAGGTTTTGCTCTTCTCCTTTTGTGAAGAGTAGGCCTGCATTTTATAGCAAAGAGAAGTCTCTGTGGAGTCTCAGAAACCTGGGAGCTCTGTTCCCCTCCCCTCCCCAGCACAGAATTGAGCACGCTGTGGGATTCTTGAGGACAATAGCACCTGTAAAAGTTTGCAAACCCTATCATGTTTGCTACTGCCGAGGGATTTACACTCTTACCATCCTAAAACCCCACTTGTTAGGTTTTTCTCTGAAGTTCCTACCTGTATCTTCTTAGGAGCTTCTATGGGGTCTATAGTCTCAGGTAAGCTGCTGCTCAGTTCTATTTCTCTCCATAGATCCCTTCTCTCTCTAACGATAATGCTGAACAGCAACTGTTAAGAAATTCCTACACCCTGTTTGCGTTGCATGAAACGACTTACCGAGAAAAACCACCCTTCTCCATATAACTTAAAACTTGCTGCCCAGCTCTATCCTGACTGGCATAAGACTCTTGGGTTTACCTGTGATAAGGCCAAACACAGGCTTTTACCCTTTTGCTTGAATCTGTTGAGGGCGGATCTAGTACTTCCTCCTTCACCCCTAACCAATAGTTCTGCTCTTTGTCTCATGAGTGAATAATAGCTAGAGTTAGAAATGTTTATCTCCCTTACACCAGTGAAACACAGACTATAAACATTTCAAAAGAAAGAAAGAAAAAGAAAGAAAGAAAGAAAGAAAGAAAGAAAGAAAGAAAGAAAGAAAGAAAGAAAGAAAAAAGATTTCTAGTTAAGCTGGCTGAGATTTGCCCTGACTGCAGAACGACCCCACCTGTAAAGTCCGCCACCTGTTACAGCTCGCCATCTCTTAAAGCCCAAGGCAAAACCATTCTGCTAAGGTGCAGTCATCTTTGAATCTCAGGTGGTCTTCTTCTTGCAATAGCCTGAAAATAATCATCCCCCTCATTGTCTGTAGTATTTTGTCTTTGACACCAGATTTTAACTTAGTTATTTGGGCTGTGACTTCAGCTCTCCAAAAGCGTAAGAAAAGGCATTCATGTGCAGTTTGCCAAGTTTCTTCTAGCTGAAAGTGTGGAAACAATGCATCTTCCTGTGCTCAGAATCTCTGAGCTAAAACTGGAATTCTTGGTTCTTTTATTTGCCACTTTCAGAATAAAGTTAGTACCCTAACATTTTCTAAAGGTGATGAATCAGGCACTTTTTAAGGAGTATTGGTATGAACTAATGGATTTTAACATTTTAAAGTTTCCAGTCTATTGCACTTAATTCTTTTTCACACTCATATTGCCCCTTGAAGTTGGGCTCTTTAAACAACTCCAATACTCTTTGAGAGCATTTTTGATTTTTGTATAATGGGTTGTTCCAGTCTCATTCTATATTCTCCACCCAAGATTGACAATCAGCCATTTCTCTAAGAAGTCTTCATAATCTTTGTGGGGAACAGTATTTACAGCTCATAATTTGGGTCTTTGTGGTATTTTAACTTCTCATATGAAAAATATGTTTATTTTATAAGTGAAAAATATGGGAATAATACTGTTAGTATAGTATATAGGTTAAACAAGATAAGAGATAGAATCAGTATTTAATAAAGGTTAATTTTTACTTTTGTTCAAAGTATATCAATTGAGCACAAGCTTTAAACAAGACAGGTACTAGAGTCTGAAGATAAAAGCAATGGAAAAGCGTAAGATAAAATAATTGCCTCCTGTGTAGTAGGAAAGAAAAGAAATAAATAAGATAAACAGTATGTCAGATGATCAGTTTTGTGGAGAAAAGTAAAGGAAGGGGAAATGAGTGTTATTATTTTTAATATTTTTAATACTAATAAGGAACAGTCAAAATTCCTACACAGGTGAAAGCAATACAGTTGGGCAGGCAAATCTAGTTTATAGAAGCAAAAATTCAATGTTCTGTTGCTATGGTTTTGATAAATGTTCCCCAAAGGTCCATGTAGTGTTGGTCTCCAAGGTGGCCCCATTTGGAGGTAACAGTACCATTAGGAGGCGAGGCCTAGTGGGAGATCCTTATGTCATTGGAAGCTTGGCCAAGGAGATTTTTGGGCCCTGACTGGTCTTCTTTCCCTTTGCCTTGTGGCTGAAGAAGTGAGCAATTCACTTTACTACTCACTCCCACCATAATGTGCTGTCTCACTGCAGCCCCAAAGCAATGGGACTGGTTGATCAGGGACTGGAGCTGCTAAAGCTGTGAGCCAAAGTAAACATTTCCTTCTTACTGGTTAATTATCTCAGAGTTTTATAATAGTTATGGAAAGTCAGACTTAAGTACACTATAAGTGAGTCATTTTCCTAAGTCTTGATACCATCCTCCTCCTCAACCACATCCAGTAGGTAAAAATACCATAAAATACCAAGCTTGTCTGAAGTAAGGGACATATGCATGATGTCAGTGTGCGGAAATGAGGACATGTGTGCTCCTGCCGTGCTGGGTGATGTGCGAGACATAGGGCTATGCCCATCTTCCTCTGGGCGTCTGAGGATATATCTAATAAATTTCTGTTACGCTCCTTCCTTTCCAATAAAGGTAGAGTGGCCAATAAAAAGAGCTGCCCTTTTAAGACATAGTAATCCCCCAGTTCTGCCTCCTCATCTAACTGATGGGTCTGTAGAGATCCTCCAGTTCTTCTTGCAAACATTTCGATGAGGGCTATGGTATCTAAGTACAAGGGAGTCTTTATTTTCATATCTATTAACATGCGACCAAAGCACCAAATAAAAACATTTTATTTGGTGATGCTTTCTTAAGGCAGTACCTATTTGTGAGAAACATTTAAATGCCAGGGATGAATGACAGCCACAACCCCATTTCCAATGTATCCACATGAGAAATAGGAACATTGCTGTCTGAATGCCATAAAGTATTTTTATGGAGCTCTAAATTCTGTTGATGTATAGTAAACCAGGCACTAGAGACAAATTTCTGAGATCGTGTATATATCAATATAATAGACAGCCCAATCTATTTCTAGGGTAATCGTTGTGTATATCTTAAAGATACATTTTTTATTAAAAATGAGATTTATTCGATATAAACAGCATTACAAAGTTGCTGCCCAGTGGTATGGCATCAGCTTTTTTGGAGTATTACCCATAATTGGTACTATAGATTAGTATCTTCAGCACGCTGCTGTTTGGGCTGCCAGCTCATTCTAAAATCCCCTGAAGCCTTGACTATTACACTGTTATATCACTTTTAGAAATCTCCTTAGGTACCCTTTAAAATGACAGAAACAAATGGTGGCCGCATTAATGACTTTCGGGGCTTAATCTCATGCATGCCTATTTGCCACAGCAAAGCATGACTCATATAATGAGAAATAAAATTCATCCTGATGTTTTAGTATCTACCATGTGAAGAATATGCCTGTTGTTTCCAATGCTTGTTCCTCTGGCCATCAGACCATGGGTTTCTCAAAGTCTGCACAGTATTTCATTTATATCTTCATCCCCTATGCCTGACGTACACAGTGGGGACATATAGAGACTCTGCTATACCAACCATGTTAGAGATCAAGAAGCAAATTACACAATGAATGTGATCTCATTATAGTTCGTACTCTTAGTAAACTTTTTTCTGTAAACTCTTCCATCTCCAAGGAATTTTCTGTTCCATTTGGACTGATCATCTGAATCTGCCCTGCACAAACCAAGGATTTCTGACCACTAAACCCTTTCTCATGCTGTTAGCTCCACTAGAATCCCCTTCCCCTCCACCCTCCTGGAATTTTTCTCAGTCAGCATTTAATTTTAAGAACAATCATTGGGAGGCTGTAGTCAGATAAAACATACAAACACCTCGAGTAAGAGCTCTGCTCAGTGAATTTGAGTTTTCTTCTTGCTGCCACAGGCCCCACTTAACGTCTGCTTTCATGAGGTGATGCAGCTTGGGCACTACCTTGGTGCCTCAGTAAACACTGTTTCACACTGCTTCGGAGTGGTCTTTTTGGTATCCACAGCTAGGATGTTAGAGGACCAGGTTTTATTCACTTGCATTCATTATAAGACCTAGGACACAGTAAAACACCTGGTAAACAACAAAAGTTGGCAGTCAGCATTCTGCTGTCCTGCATTTCTTCCTTCTTCTCCTCTTATAGTTTAGCTCCCTCTGAGGGAGATCTATTTGTTTCCAGTTCACTGTCTTGTCTACCCTCAGATCCTGCCTCTGGACCACAGCAAACTGGACCAAAGGCAGAGATTTACCCGAGTCCTCTCTCCTAGGGATATGGAAAGCAAAGGTAATTCAGAAATCTCTGGACAGCTGAGACGAGAGCAAGCAACCTTGCTTGTGTGATGCACTCATGTTCTATCCTATAGCTAGAATTTCAGAACAAGTATTTCCTTTTGTGGAAAGAGGCGAAATTGGAGCCGTCAAGCAGGAGAGGCAGAGAAGAAGAGATGGCAGACTTTGACTCAGAGACAATACCAATGCCCATTGTTCAGGTGAAGGGAAATGTATACACATCCTTGGTCCTCTAAAACCAGTTCAAAGGACATGAGTAATGTAGATTCTTCCCTGAAAGCAGGAAGGAATGTTCACGTGGGGTAAGGAGAAAGCTGTTTCTCCTCCCCTATACTACCAATTACCCTTTTCTTTTCTCTCTGGGTGTCATAGTTTGCTTAGGCTGGCATAACAAAATACTATAGAGTAGATGGCATAAGCAACTTGTTTTCTCCCAATTTTGGAAGCTAAAAGTCTGAGATCAGGAAGCTAGCATGGCTGGATTCTGGTGAAGCACCTCTTCCTGACTTGCAGATGGGTGGCTTCTTGTTGTGTGTTCACAGGACATTTTCCTTAATGGGTGAAAGGGGATAAGGGGTTGGGAAGGAGGAGAAAAAGGGGGAGAAGCACAATTAGAGGCACGTTCTTCCTCTCCTTACATGGCCACCAGTCTTGTGGGATCAGGACCCTATCCTTGTAACCTCATGTAACCTTATTCTCAAAAGCCTATGTCTAAATAGAGCCACATTAAAGGGTAGAACTTCAACAGGAATTTTGGAGGACATAATTCAATCTCTTACATTGGGATTTGTGAGCTTGGGTAGGAGATAGCAGGGAAAGAGCAAAGTAAGTGCATCTCTCCTCTCCGCCACAGCCATAAATAAACATTAGCAAGGAGATAGACGCAAATACGGGAAAGAGCAAGATATCATCACTGTCCCAGGAGGCAAGAAACTGTTACATTCAAACTATTAAATATTCAACCACATGCACTGAATAAATGTATCTCATTTAGTTCTAGAAGTTTTCTGCTTTTATTCTTATTTAATTAGAACATTTACTTGTAAAGACTTCCTATTTTTGTGAGAAGCATCATCAGCAAATTTAACTCCGGAATAAAAGTAATTAATTTCAGAAACAGAAGCTGTCAGTCAGTTATATGATGGCATAAACCACCTCACTAGTGTACAGCCTCAGCCTTTGGGGGTTTTTCCTGTTACCCCTTGTCTCTTCTTTTGTGTGAGCAGATGGCATGGATGGGGTTGAAAGGATGCTTATGTTGGTTTCAAGTCTCCTGGATATTGATGTTACCTAAATTAACCCGGTAACAATCACCAGGCTATATCCCCTCCATGTACTTAATTTGTTTTCTTTATTAATCTTGAGAATTTGATTATTTTAATCAGCATGGCTGGAACTGAGAAAAGCCTTAGAACTTCAGGGAAAATAACCACAGCAATGAGTAATAAGGAAAAGCTTCGTTCTGAATTTGAATACAAAGGAAAGATTTTTTTCCCCTTGCAGGAAATGAGGATGTAGCTTTTCTCCTCTGACCAACTGATAGAATAAATTCTATTAGAAGATTTACTTATGTCACTCCACCTTTGGAATCCAGGATAAAGCCCAATTGGCTGTGGTGTATTATTCTTTAAAATGTTGCTGAATTTTGTTTGCTAGAATTATTAAAGAATTTTTCAAAACCTACTGCCTGGACAATAGATGTGTGTAGCATACTCTTGATTTCTTGTGAAATTAGAGCATCAGAGTCAGGCTAGCTTTGTGAAATATATCAGAAAGTTAGTACCATCTCAGGTAAGCATAGTGACAAAATCAAACTATTTTGTTGCACAGTTGGGAAAAGAGATGGCCCAAAGGACAGAGTCACTCAAAATAAATTGTTCCTTTGTCATTTCTCTGATCATCTCTTCAGTGTGGATCCTCCCCACAACTTCTCACAGCACTTGGCACATTTTGTAGCTGTGTAGTAATTTATTTGCTTACTTGTTTTTCTATATCCCATTGGACCTTAATCTTCACGAAGGCAAAATTATGTCCATTTTATTCACCAAAATATTACCTCCTGCCTAGCATACTTAGGGACTCAAGAAACCTGTACTGAATGAATGATGGATGTTAAGAAAAAGTCAATTTGACCCAACATAAGTTTTATTAATAAGCTAGAATATAAGGAACTTACAATAGTAACAATTATTATTTATTGAGTAGTGATTGTACCATATATATGGAAAACCATGACTCTATAAAATATATTACACATTGAGAATCTCTAATCTGAAAATCCTAAAGCTGCAAAATCCAAAGCTTTCTGAATGCCAATGTGATGCTGCAAGTGTAAAATTCTGCACTTTACCTCATAAGTGTGTGAAAACACAGCTACCCTAAGTGTGTTGTATAAAATTACTTTCAGATCATGTTCATAAAGTGTATATGAAACATAAATTAATTTTGTGTTTAGACTTATATATAAAAATATTCAACGATTTAAAAAATCAAAATCCCAAACATGTCTAGTCCCAAGCATTCACTGTGTATAAATTAAAAGTACTTTATACTAATGAGATGATATATGTTCTTTCATGTGTTCCATCCAAGAGCCCTATAAAGTAGACATAGTAATAGTAAATAATTTGCTTAAAGTCATTTGAATCCAGATCTTTCTCTCTTGAAAAAGGTAAGTTCTTTACAACAAAGAACTTGTTTTCTCCTAAAGCAAATTGTTTTCTCCCTAAAACAAATTGCAGCAAAGAAGTGGCCTCAGTAAATTTTCACCAATGTGAGGCTACATTGGGTTTATTCATTCCAAACGTGAGGTTCCTTGGGCCAATGCTACATTAACATTTAGAAGGATTTTCACTATATATAATGAAACTACTGTTGCATGTAGAATAAATATGATTGTTTAAATGCCTAAGGAACTTCATTTAAAATGCAGCATTCATCTCAAGAAAATAATCCTTTTTCTCCTTCTTTTGTTCATGATAATATGCCTAGAGAGGCAGGAAAGAGGTAGGGCTTTCCTTTATCCCAACCCCCAGTCCTGGGTCAAGAGTCTCGCCTGTAGGAAGCGAGAGACTTCAGAACTCTGCTCTCGGTCATGTCAAGAACTGTCAAGGAGGGCTGCCAGACTGAGGCTTTGCAGCATAGTAGTGATAGGGCCCACACCTGCGGGTCCTACTCCTGAGCCAGTCCTCCCCACTCTGAGTATCAGTGATTAGTGTGTCAGATCAACAGAGGAGCAGTTTGTGGCAGATATACTAATGAATTTTTTCAACTTCAGTGTTAAGAGTATGGCCTGGAAAAGGGGGATGGTCTACACTGGTTGGTAGAAATTGATTCATGCAGCAACTATTTATTGAGACATTCCTATATGATAAAGACAGAGACGCCAAAGGAGAATAGTATTCAATAAATTACTATTTTAATTGGCACACTTATAATATGAGGCTAAAATGGCAGAATCAAGGATGCTCTGAGGAGTGAAGCACAAAAATCTATGAAACTTGGACTGAGAATAGATTCCCCTGAAGCACATTTAACCTGAAGCCTGAAAGAATTGCTGGTTAGTAACAGAAGACATAGAAATAGCCCTCAAGACATGGTAATCACGATGGAAAAAGTCTTAGAAAACAAAAAGATGAAACCCAACTCAAGATCGGTGATGGTGTTGGTAAGTAAACAGGTTGAACTGGCAGTAGGCACAGACGGTTGGATCCTGCAGAGGCTTCCAGATTTTATTAAAGATGGTGACTGTCAAGAGCAATGGGCAGGCAATGAAAGGCCATGAGCGATAGGTGAAATAGTGAGTCATGCTATAAACTTCAGTCTCATTGCACTAAAGAGAACCAACTGGAAGGGAAAAGGGTGGGTGTTTGAGACCAGGTAGCATTTCAAGTATGAGGATGATGAAGCCTGGTGGTGGGTGACAATAGAAAAAGGAAGAAAAGGAAGGTTTTGTAATTTATTTTGGGGGATGTAATTGCCAGATCATGATACCTGACTGGATACAGAAGGTAGTGAATATGGTATTACAAAAGGTTATGTCTAACATTCTGACCTGAACAATTAATCGGGTGAAGAGAGATACCACTGGGGTTAGGGAAGCTGTGGAAGGGGGAAAATTGTAGAGAAACATCAAGACTGTGTTTTGACTCTGTTTTGATTAAAATTCTTGAGACATCTTGTGGATCACTGGGTATATTAGAGCTTAGAACTAAGGTCTGAGCTAGAAAATGAAGTTCCATTTAATGTATATTATGACTTTTAGGTAGATGTCACACTAAAGCCTCCCAAGCTTATATGTGGAGTTTTGGGGACATAGCTAGATCTAGGGTAATTGATACTGGGATTAAGGGTATGTAGTAGTAAATTAGTCCATTGACTGGTTTAGCATAGTTCTGGAAAACTAAGTTCTGGAGAAAATGGGAAGGCCCACACTGGGTATTGGTAGTTACAAAACATTTGTAACCTGGACGCAATGAAAGGAAAAAGGAGGGTTGCTTCACTGATGCTTCTGCTTCTGCAGCTGCTTGCTACTTTGCTGCCTTCTACCTACCATGCCATGATCTGTTTCTCCTAAGTGATTCCCCTCTGCCATACTGCCCTGCCTCAGAACCAGCTGATTATGGACTGAAACCTCTATGAACTGTGAGATAAATAAATGTTTCTTCTTTTACTTGTGGGTTTTGGGTATTTTGTCTCAGCAACAAGAAAATGTAATACAAATCCAGGGACAGTGGCACATGCCTGTAATCCCAGCACTCAGGAGACTAAGGCAGGAGGATCATCACAAGTTCGAGGCCAGCCTGGGCTGTATAGTAAGACCCTGTCTCAGAAAACAACAACAACAATGAAAGACAATGTAATACATGCTGAGCACTTATTCCAAGCCAAGCATCATGCTGGGACCACAGGAAATTCCTTATGCTCCCAGTGAGAATCAGACCCAAGCAACCATATCTAGAAATGTTAAGAGGGTTCCAACGCTCAGAACTAATTGCAATGAGTGTTAGGGAGAAGGGAGAGAAGAAAAATGAGGAGAGAAAGTTTTATGGAAGGAATAAAAGTCAACCCAAGCCTCAAAGATTGGGGGAGATTCCAATAGGCACAGAAGGGGCAAAAAGTCCTGTAGGCAGAAAGGAAATCTTGGACCAGGGACTAGGGCAGTGGTAGTAAACCTATGACACATGTGCCATAGTGGGCTGTTTGTGTCATCAAAAATCTAAAAAGTCCACCATCACTGGTCTAGGCAAGTATAGTGAGTTATGGAGAGGATCACAGGTCCTGTCTAAGGACACAGGAAAGCTGGAAAAGTATGGGAGAGTTGGATTGCCTAAGAGATCAGAAAGGTTGGAGTTTAGAAAATCTAGTGACTTCTAACCCTTGCAGCACATTAGCATCACTTGAAGGGATGATTAAACTTCATATCCTTATATTCTAACCATTGAAATTTGGATTCTATAATAATATAGAATTTCTGTATTAGGAAGAAAATGAGAGCGCGTAAGGGCTTCCCATAAGGCAAATATCAAGATAATCATTCAGAAACCACTAAGGTTCATCAGGGGAGCCAAATTTCATGATTGCTTTAGATACTTCATATAGGTGGAATCATACAGTATTTGTCTTTCTGTATCTAGTTTAAGTTACCAGATTCATACATAAGATGTTCTCCAGGTTCATTCATGATGTAGCATGTATCAAAATTTCCTTGCTTTTTAAGAATGAATAATCTTTCATTGTGTGTATGTGTATGCCACAATTTTTTATCCACTCATTCATCAAAGGACATCTATTATAAAAAAATGCTGTTTGCACATGGGTGCGTCTGCCCTTTTAAACAACTCAGCGTTTGGATTCTACCCTAGACTATTCAAATCCGATGGGATGCAAGCATTAGCATTCTTTTAAAACTCACCGGGTAATTTCAATGTGTGTCTAAAGAGTAGGATCACTATGTAAAGTAAAAAGAGGATGCTCACAGTAGAAGCAGAGAGAAGAAAAACTAAAATGCCTATTTCTTAGTTCTTTTGCCAAGTCCCTCCTCCTGACCTATTTTGACACAAAAGACAGCATCTCTGAAGGAGGGCTGAAGGATGAGGTAAATGGCAGTGTATGGGTGGTGATTCTTTAAAGTTCTTCATCCCTCAAGTGAACTTCATGTCCGTCCCTGGAGCTGTGTTTTCATGGCAGTTTTCTAGTCATTTGATTTGCTTTGGTTTTCAGGACACCCAAAATGAAAGATTGGAACACTTCCTGTATTGTGTATTGTGCCACAGGACCTGGCTTCACAACACCTGCTTTCTCAGAGCAGCCAGAAGGGTTCCAGATAGCAGAAGGAAGAGGCCCAGATGGAGAAGCAAGAGGCATCTAGAGAAATGCTGTCCTGAGTTGCCACAGAGAGCATTCTGAATGTGGCTGCCACGACAGAGAACAGATGCCTATATGCAATGGAAATCATAGGAAACTAGAAGGTTTGCAGACTGGGAGAGGAGAGAGCAAAGAACATGGCAGTTATTTCACAGCTTGGTTAAGGCTCCCTAGATAGATAACCATTGCCCAAAGGGCTCACAGTTCATTATAGCAGAGTGAATACCTCTTCAGCGGAGGATTAGAATTCCCACTGACTGTGAAGGTACAGACACATCTGCCACATAGCCAGAGAACTGACTTTTGAAGTCTTCAATCTTTTCAGTGTAATAGTTCCACTTGAGAGAAACTAGACTTTTCTAGGTAGTTTTGGAAAAGTCCACTTGTATTTAATAAGGAGATTAAAAATCAACTAACCTTACATTATTCTTAATATGATTATGCTAAATTAATCCCTCATATATAATTGAGGATATAATAAA
>RJWT010036406.1:0-13271 GCA_004365215.1 Cuniculus paca | reverse complement strand
CACTAGTTCAAGAGGGACCAGGGGAGGAAGCCAGTACAATGGAGGCTTATCCGCTGGGTCAGGGGCCGGGTCAGGGGCTAAGGGACGAAGTGTAGGTTTTTCCTCCAGCAGGATTATCTGGTGGGCAGAGACAGTTGGGCGGTGGAGTAAGGTGGGCTGAGGAGCAGAAAATGAAGAAAGAAACTTGGGCATAAGGGGCCTCTTGTCACTTGCCGTCTACCTACAGGCAGTATTATATACAGCCAAATTAGGTAGAAATATTATAGGCAGTCAGACAGGGTTAGGTCCTAGAAAGGAGTCAATGCGCATACATTGCACCTGTATGTGGAGGCACATTCCTTAAAAGCCATACCTCAAAACAAAAGGTAAAATGACTACACTTACACACTTCCCCTAAGGATGAACAGCAGTGATATTCTACATAGGTATGGATCCCTTGGGTGGAGGATGGAAACTTCCCTTTCAGCAAAAGTTCTTGTTCCTGTCCCTTACATTTGCTATCTGACTTGCTTCCCCATTTGATCTCCATTTAATCAATATTGCCTCAGCAATCATATTCATAATATCATTGGTTGGTCATAGTTTTAACTGTCATATCCACCTTGTAATTTTCCATTGGATCAATTTTACCTAAGCAGCCATTCTTATAATCTTATTAGTTGATTATAGTTTTTTCTACCTTAGACCCGCTTCACTTTGTAGTTTTGTTCTGTGAAACTCCCCTGAGAAGCAGGTTCCTCAGCAACTCACTCGGGACCCCTTCTGTCTTCTCTCTTAAAATATTGACTCACGAACCCTCTCATAAAGATATTCACAGTCATTCAACAAACATTTGTTGTGTATCTAAATGGGCACATATTGTCATGGCTGTGTGAGATAAAAAAGAAATAGACCTCTCAATTATGGAGTTATATTCCTGTAGAGTTAGATGTATTAAAGTATTGATGAAAGCAGCAAATAAGTAATTAAATGCAGAATTCATTGGAAGAAATAAACGTCAAAAAACTAAAATAAGAGAAATTGCTAGTCTTGACAGGAATGAAATGATGTTTCAGTATTAAGTGGTAAAGATACTTTTTACTGAGACAATGTGTTTTGAAGAGAGATGAGCTCTGGGGAGTGGACCTGTTTGTCTATAAGAAAAGTTCTACTGGAATGATGAGGTGAACAGCAACCTCAGTAATGAGCGTTGGCAGTTTTAAAGAAAATGAGGACCACCTGCTTTAACAGAAATGAGTCAGGAGACCAGTAGGAGGTGATATAGGAAAAAAAATAGCTGAGAACTAGGGTGTTTAGTATTTTTTTAAGTCATCGTGATAATTTCAGCTTTTACTTTTATTAAAATGAGAAGTCACTGCAAGATAGTGATAAAAGGAATGAGATTATGAGGTTTTTTTAGTGAATTACAGTGAAAGTTGTGTTGTAAATAGACTGAATCATGTTTGATATGAGTCAGTAGATTGAGGAATAATCACGAGTCAGACCAAAGTGGAGATGGTGAATGGTGCTAGAATTCTAGGTAGCAAAACACACACATGCATACACACATTCTCACACAAAGGATCATCATGCATATACTGCTTAACAGAATACAGTTCTTCTAAACTATAAATAGTATAATTTCTTGTCATTTAATGATTTCTATGTCATCTCATAATTTTATCTATCCTAATATTTATATTTTAAGCAGTAAAGTGATTTTTAGTTGTTTATATTTACATTTGTCTATGAAACTTTGCTAAAGAAATAGTAATAGTTCAAAAGAGTTTAAGTGGTCTAAATTGTTATCTAAAGACCATCAGAATGAGGAAAGAAGTATATACATTTACCAGAAATATCTAAGAATGCTCAGTTCCAAATATTCAATAGGTAGGAAAGTATTTTTTAGCACTCAAAGAAAATTACACTTAATATTTTCTCTCAAGAGGGAAATGAATATGCAAGTTATCTCAATTTTTCAACTTTTGATTCATCATGTAAAAGAACAATTTTCTCATGTTTTGATTAATTTAGTCTGTCCATCTTGTGTCTCTCATTCATTCTCAACATGTTTTCTTAGCATTGTTTTAAAGATTCTGCAAAGAACTGACTATCTAAAATTCAAAGACAAATTTGAAAAATACTAATGCAGTACAGTATTTTAAAATTCTCCAAATTAATTCATGATAAACAACATTACCCAAGCATTAAGTAAAACTACATTGAATTGTGTCCAAAAGTTACTAGGCAACTGGTCTAGTTGAAAGTCAAGCCCTGATGTCAGGCATTTGCAACTCTACCTTAGCAACAGAACGGAGGATGATTTCCTGCCTCCTCTTGTTCTAACATTTCCTGGGCTGCTCTCCTCCTATTTAATACTATTTTATAGCAAAACACTATCACAGCAGCATGTCATATATTTCCAGTGAAGCATTGAACTTTTAAAAAAGCATAGAAAACATTATATATGTAGGTGGAAATCCATTATTGTTGAACCAAATTAAAAGATAGACACATTGCAATTTTCTGACACAGTAGGAACATTGCGAAGAATTGCCTTTAAAGTGGTATTTTCCCCTGTTGGCTACTGGCAATAAAGTACACTTTTGAATTAAAACTTTTATAGGACTTTAATTAATGAAATAAAAAGCCTTATGTAAAAATTACTTCTGTGGACACTGACTAGTCTTTAAATGTGAGATCACAGACTTGTTTAGCAGAAATGAGGAAATAATTCAGTGTTTGAAGCTTTCACATACAAAGAAACTTCTGTTTATGATTGCCTAAAGTTTTAGCTAGCTGTGCTTGCTATTACTTTATAATGTTTCTTAATGAATTATAAATTAATCAGATAAATTAGGGCTTTTGAGAAAAAATTACATTGAGAGGAAGACTAATGGGAATTTTTGTTTCAGAGAATTTTGTTTCATTTGCCTTGTTATAATGTACTATGAGTTGGACTGGGGATATGATCCAGTGGCACAGCGCCTGCCTGGCAAGTGCAAGGTCCTAAGTTCAATCCCTGGTACCAAAACAAAACAAAAATTAATTTACTATTCGACATTGTTGTCAAAGAGTGACCTGGTTGTCTTGAGAAAATTTTGCAGCGAAAAGAATGCATTGCTGTTCAGTCAGCCTACTTAACAATGTTTTCAAAAAATACTTTGTAATGCAAGAGTTAATGTTGATGGGGTCTTCATTTTGTTCAGTGATGCAGAACACTTGTCGCTTTCCTTGGCATTACATGATACCTAATAGCCTGAACTTCTCAGGTGTAATAAATGGGTGTTTAGCATTGGACTCTTTCATCTAGTCTCTTAATTTTAATAGTGGAAATTTTTAAGGTTTTTACTTATTTGACAGCTCTTTTTTTCCTCAGTGGTGAACCCACTAAAACTTTTGCTCTACCTGAATTTTCAACTTTGCATTCGTCTCCATAACTACATATTTGGGAGGAGTTTGGATGGATCATGAATATCTAACATAAATAATTCAATAGCTTCATGTATTTGATCCAACCTTATTTAAATTGTTTTGTATTACAGAAGAGTAAATAGCCACACTTTAGTATTTCATTATCACAAAGTTTTGTTGTGGAGAGATTCTGAATTTACATCTTTTGTGTATGAATAGATTCACTGCTTATTAATTGATATAACATGAGTTTGTAAGGTTGAATTACATACTCTTATATAGGGTAGTAACAACATGTTGAAAAATTGAACAGTTTTCACAAATGCTAATATTTTGTTAACATTACTAATACTTTAAAATTACCATTTTTAAATATCTAAACTCAAGGGCTGGGGATTTAGCTCAGTGATTTAAGCACCTGCCTGGCAAGCATGAGGTCATGAGCTCAATCTCAGGTACCAAAAAAAAGTAAAATAAAAAAGGAGTAAGTAATATCTAAACTCAAAATCATTGATAGTTATGTCCTGTTAATTTAATTATTTACAAATGCAGTTATTTCTTTAAAACATTAAATATTTTGGGACAAACTATCTATTAGGAAATACATTTTAAAATTAAACACATTAAAATTTATTAATTATATCAGTAACATATGAATAAGATCTGCTTCATATGGTGATAAATACAGAAAGAAACTAATATAGTGTGTACCTTAACGTCAGTCACAAATTTAGTGTCAAAAATAATCTGAAAGCATATTCATATTGTGTGTTACTTTTCATTTGTTTGACAAAGAAAGAATTTTTTTTAACAAATAAACTGAATAACAGGGAACAAACACTTCCAGATGGATGACTGCAGTGACAAGTGAACTAACAATCTGTCTCTTTAACTCAGACATTAGCTTTGCTCCTAAAGCTAAAAATATTACTCATTCTTGAGCTAAAACTTGTTTTCCTAACACAATTTGTCTACAAGCTTAAGATACTGTTTGGTTTATGTATAATCAGCATTCGTTCCTTGACTCATCTGTGCCTTAATTCTTGCTTATGTTACAATCAATCCTCACCTAGTTTGATTTCATTCTCCTAGATTTGTCAGAATTCTTAACGTGTATGATTTGTACCTACAATGTATTTCAGGCTTTACTTTTGCGACATGAAAGTTGCTCAAAATAACTTAACTTTAATGTTTCCGGACCCGAGTAAAATAAATTTCCTATTGATATTTACTGAAAAGTAATTTTTCCATTTTAGAAAATTCTTATGTGTTGCTTTTAAAGGTAATCAGTTCTGGGTTTAATTCAGATGATGCATGTAGACTTCAATAACTATTTTGATCTACATTTACAAATTGTAACAAATATATTCCATAATGGAATATTATTTACCATAAAATAATCTTATAATTAAATTACTTTGACCTGCTGAATAGCACTTAAATTGTTGAAAATACAGGTACTTATTTTATGAGTTTAATAAGCATATTTTTGCAAAGATTCTATATTTGAAAAGGTGTTAACTCTGTTATTGGTTATCTGTTGTCTACTATAGTACTATACATCATTTTGAACATTAACTAAAATACTGTATATTAATTTGAATATGTAAAAGTTGTTTTAGCATTAAAAATTAATTATTTAATCATTATCTTTATGGGTTCTCCGTATTTTGATAACTGTTTTGAAAATAATTGACTAGATACATTTTACAAAAACACAATGTTCAAAAAAATTCCTTTTAGTTCATCTTTATGTTTTAAAAATTCAGAAGGATATAGGGAAGAATCTATGTAGTTGAAGGTACTAGTAAAATTATTACTGAATCAAAAAATTAAATCTTGTAACTGATTTTTCTTCTTAAAATGAGTTTTTACAAGAACTAAATCATAAATATTATTTCTTTATTTGTGCTATTTATTTTCTTTATTTGTGCTTGTACGTTTTGAAACGAAGACTTTGGTTTCTTTTCCTCAGGCACAATGAACTATAAGTATCTTTTTATTGCTTAAATATATTTTTTACACCTCTCAAATATGGTCTTATTGTGTTAATATAAAGTAATTAAAGTATATTGCTTTAGGAACTTTGTATATTGTTTTTGAACAACTTTTTCGAATCTATGTATTTTATTCATAAAAGAACTTTCTTTTAAAAAGTCTCACTGCAATTCAATTTGATGTATTCTCTCAATTGATTTTTTAAAATTTTAGAGTGTTCACACTCTATTTTAAAATAATTACTTTCTGTGTTTAGCTAAACCTATAATTTTGATGACATCAATTTTTCAGAATTAAAAATTTATATAATGATGCTTCATATTTTAATATTTATCTGATAAAAGAATTCATTATTAAAATAAATATGGAAGGCAAGATTTTTGAAACGTTTATTCACATATTCTTCTTTGTATATAGTATAAATTTTAAGTGAAGAAATAACTAATGTATTTGGGTAAAGTTATGTTTTGGATTGATTCATTTTTCATGAAACCATACAGCCAGTCATTCTTTTTCTTTTCACTTAACTTCATAGACCTTTGATTATATGTCATTTGCTAGAGAATTTTACAAACTATTAAAAATTATCATCAATGATGAAAGCTTTGTAGGCGATAAGTTGTGTTTATAAATGACTTTATTTTTAAAAAACATAAAAATGGTAAAAGTGCTATTTTTGGGATCAAGATGAGCTTTTCCCTTGAGTTAAAATCTTGGAAAACTGTTTTTCATTTTAGAAATGTCATTTATTAGCAAGTATAGCTGTACTTCTGTCAATTGCTTATACTCATATGATTTACCCTTCAAAGCAATTTAACAGTGAGGGAAAGCCAGACTTAGTGGTGCATGCCTGTAATTCCAGCACTTGGGAGGCTGAAGCAGGAGAATCACTACAAGTTCAAGATCAGCCTGAGCCACAAAGTGAGCTCAAGACCAGCCTGAATTGCATAGTGAGACCCTGTCTCAAAAAGATAAAAAAAAAAAAAAAAGAGCAATGAGAAGAAATTTCCATTGCAGTATTCAATAAGAACAATTCATAGAAAGCATGATCTGGATTCTTTATTTTGTTGTGTGTCTGATATGGCAAGAGTTCACGCTGATACTTCAGTATTTTTCTGAAGTTCCTTCAAATTGTATAGCAATTTGCAAACTTTTCTTTCTGAACAAAGTTTAATGACCTTGTTCGGTCTTGTTGTAAGTATATTTGAATTATTTGCCTCTGTTTTAATGCTTGTGATGAAGATCTATGTTAGAATAATTTGTTGTGGCATGATTGAAAGAGGAAATATTTACTCCTTAAATCACATTTTTAGTAATTGCTTTTCTAGCACATATGAAGGCTCTTTGTGTTTGCTTGCTGTAGTGAGCAAAGTTCTGTTCCCCTTATTATAGTTATGGTTTTTGTACATTTAGAATGAGAAGTTGATATTACCAGAACTACTATGATACAATCAATCTTCCATTTCAGAAAGGTAACCAAAGATACCACTGAATGAAATACTAATGTGATTATTGCTTTTAATAAGTTCTACATTTTTGCAAACGCGTATATTAACTTTATTCCTGTATATTTTTCCAGTTCTTTAGCTGTAATGTTTATTTTCTGTCTCATCATGCCATGTGTCTATCTATTCCCTCCTCAGCCTTTCAGAAGGGATGATTATTTTCTTAGTTCTTTGCTGAATACCCAATTATGTAGAGGCTTAATTAATGTGAATGATTGAATGAATGAGTGAATGAATGAATGAACAATACAAAAAATTCCAGCCTCAGTAGATATGTTTAGGGTTTATCTTAACTGTCATTAATATATATTAATTTATCAAGCATAAATATATGTATACACTTCGGCATAAACATGAGAAATACATATCAAAGGAAAAGTTCTTGGCATTTACTTTTTTAACATTAATTAAACAAAGCATTCATATTAAAAGAGAAGTTCAGTTTATATCTTCCAAGTAGCTTGCTTGTGGTTTTACTATTTTCTTTTTCTTTTTCTTTTTTTTAATATTAAAATGCTGAGGTATACATTATTCACCAAACTCAGGGATATATTCACAGTAATTTTAAACATTCTCTTCAAACATAATAGAATGCTATGCTCTCAACAGATTTTATAGTTTTCAAGTTTCCTTCACAAATCCTAAGTAAGCTCCATTTCTCAAACCCTAATGTATTTCAATACATGCCATCTGTAATTCAATTTTTCTTTCTTCAAAATTGCTGAAGTCTACTTCAATCCCAATATATTTTCAACTACTGGACATTTTCCTTCAATCTTGCTATCATTTTAAGCACACAATTTCAACACTAAAAGGAAAATATGCTATACCCAAAATATACTGTGTCTTCTGTCAGTGTTGTAATTTTGCTTTAAAATGTGTTTGTTCCTCTTTTACTTCCTTTTTGATTTAATCAGCTATATAAGGCGATGAGAGGCAATAGGAAAATACATTTTAAATTTGTCAGCATCTAAAACCATCCACCATATAGAGCTACTGATACAGCATGTCTAATTTTGATGTTTTGAGTTTAATTAAGGAAACTCAGTGAAACAAAGATTTTTAAGGGTAGGAAAAACCAAGACTTTCAGATTTTCATGATATCATATGCAAAGAAAGCACAATTTTTTAACCAATGTATGAAGTTATTATTTCAAATAAATCTTAGTGTGTATTTTAAATATTGATTTTTTTTCCCTGAAATTGAAACATTTAACTTTCTTGTTTAAGCATAAGAAGAAAATCATATTCTCATGTTTTGCAGGCAGGTCTTCTGCTAAACTATATGGACCTACTTTTAAGAGAATGCATAGTTCCATAAATATTCTACCAACATTTTGAGTAAAAAATTAACTTACAGCAATAATTTAAATCACATACAACAGTCAGTCCCTGGCATTGACATGGGTGTATTCTATTCAGTATTGGTGGATAAAAGGTGAATTTTAAAAGATAAATAACAGTATGAAATGAAATCTTTGTCAGTTATTCACAATTTTGAAGAAAAGCTCAAAGCACCATTAATAAACTTTTATCACTTCAAAAGCAGAACATTCACTACAAAATCAACCACTAAGATGTCTGAATGGAAATATCATTTACTAATAATTGAAATGAGTTTAACATAAAAATTTCCTGGGCAAGTAATGATACTTAGAACATCTGGGTTTACTACTATTCTTTGTGTCCTTTAAAGAATTTCCAAGTCACCTAGACAACTGCCGGGTGAAAGTATTTGTCATTATAAACACTATTTAACACTATGTTTGGCTGTAGCAAGTTAACATATTGTGAACATTTGTGCCTTAAGAAATTTCTTTCTTCTAACATATCAAGATACCTGTTTTAGTGGAGATGTATCTTAGTGATAAGAGGCTCTGCCCTCCTCCCTAGCTGCCCCCCTCACCCAAAAAAAATCTATATTTGAAAGTAAGTGATCTTACTTTGTTGGGCTAGTGGGAGACTTCAATTTTGCAAATATTTTCTGCCTTGTGCTCTTTTGCTCCAATATTCTTAAATGTATCAATTATTATATGTCTATGGTATTCAAATGACTATTTTACATTCTTATGTCATATAGGTAAAATTTATGCCTGCTTTAAAATTTTTTTCAATCTTTTTTCCCAAGCATTTAAAATAACAAAATTATACCACGGTCACAATAACCACATTTTGGGTGTCACAAATAGGATTGTCTTAAAAATTACAGGACTGGTCACTATTAGTTCACAGGGTGGCTACCTGCAAAAAGTTATTATGGGGAAATTAAGAATGAAAGAAGAATAAATAAGAAAAATACTTTTTTTCTTGATAAAAGATATATTCTTTTGTGTCAGAAGTAAAGTTTGGTGTATAGTTATCACATCTATTTTGTTGTTCACATTATGCCCTTCTTAGACGCTGCTCAGTTTTCTTATTGTTTGCTCACTCTTCTTTTGTGACTTTTCCTAGGATTAGTGCACTTCTCCACATAGAGTTTTCATTTCCTGTAGCTTTTGTATAATAAAGATAGGTAATTTGCTTAATAATTATTGAAAGAAATTGGTTTTGCCTTGTGTATTATGTTTTTAGCTTAAATGTAAAATTTTCACATTTAATGTATTTAACTTGAAATACATATACTATAAAATGTGAAGTTCACTTTCCCTAATTTTTTTCTTGTTTCCATAGTTTAGGTCTACCTTTGGAAATAGTTCAATTTTTGCTAAATTTTGACTGAGGACTTTTGTAAAAATTATAGTTACATCTTTCATTGTGAGATTGAAAATATTATATATTATTACATAATAAGGAAATTCATTATTCATATGACTGACAAGTCTGGCCTCCACTCCATTAGTGTATGTCACATATAATAGTATATATTATATAAATATATATTTTATATATATATAGTTTGTTATGCTTTCCATAAGACTTATTGTATTTTGTTTCTGTATTTTTTTTTTTTTTGTAGCTCTGGAGATTGAACTCATGACCTCGTGCTTGCCAGGCAGGCACTTAGGCCACTGAGCTAGATCCCCAGCCCTTTTTATTTTGTTTATTCATGGAAAAATCTTTTAAATATTTCCACCATAAAGAAATGATAAATGTATATATGTGTGTGTTTATGTGTGAATGAATATTCAAACATATATTTCCACTAGTACCACAGTCTGTGACCTTTGATCATACACAATTCCTTTCTTTGTAGTGTTCCACAACAGCAGCATTGTTGATATTTTGAATCTTAGAATTCTTTGTTGTTAGGTCTGCTTTGCACTGTGGAATTTTTATGAGTATCTCTGTCTTCTACCCACTAGACAACAACAACCACCCTTTAGCCAACATGACAACTAACATGGTCTCCACCAATGGAGCAAGATAAAGATTCTAAAATAAACCTACGCCTCTAGAGTCAACTACATTTTGACAGAAGCACTAAGAACATGTATTAGAGAAATGAAAATCTTTTCAATAATTCACAGTTGGAAAAAGGGATGTCTACATGCAGAAGAATAAACTAGAACCCTGTCTTTCACCTGTTACAAATATATATTCTAAGTGTATTAAAAAATTTAGATCTGATATCTGAAACTATGATTTGACAAAAATGGGAGGAATGATTCAAGACACTGGAATAAGCAAGAAATTTTTTGATTAAATGCTCAAAGTCCCTGGGATAAAATTAAAAGTTAGATTAATAGGCTTATATCAAAGTGAAGAGCATCTGTTCCAGTATAGCACAATTGACAATTTACAGTATGTGAAAAAATAGTTTCAAATTGAATTATTTCTGACAAGGATTGAATATCCAGAGTACAAGAGGAACTCTAAAACAATGGCAAAAAACAAATGTACATGAAAAATACATATAAGTGAGAAATAGATGAAAATAGACATTTCTCAAAAGAAAATGTCTAACTAATCAACAAGCACATGAAAAAAGTTGAACATCACTGATGTAATGAGAATTGAAAATGTTTCAGGAGTGGGTATGTTTTATCTGATTTAAATGTTACAAATGTAGATATGTATAAAATATTCTATGATACTCAAAAATATGTAAAATTTTTAAATTTTGTACATCAGGTAAAACTAAATTTGCATTTAAAAATCTATAAAAATGTCTCCACCTATTGCCTCCTCTCTAAGGGGAAAAATTGAGCAAGGCTGAGCATCACTATTTAAGTCAGTGATGTATTCCTGGCAGATATAAAACTATTTTTTATTTACAGTGTCTAATGACTGAGTTTTAGAAAAACCTAAGCTTCATTTTCTTTCTCCTAAAGTTTGTCTCATACTGTCTCTGGTTATGATAAAAATCAGTAAGAGTAAGTACAGGGAGTATTTCATTGAGATTTGATGTTTCCTTTTTCGTTTTTTACTTAATTATCTTGACATTTATAAAGTCTGTCTTCTAGTTAAAAATATACATTTATGTAGTTTTATTTCTGCCTCTTTTTACATTCCAAGAGGGGAGTATTGGGAGACAATTTTTTTCTACTGTATAAATATAAAAATAAAATTGTATGTATATATGAAGAAATCTCTACCCTTTTAAAATATATAATTCCCTAGAGTTGAAGTATGATTCATTTTAAAAAAGCATGATTTCTTACTATGTGTTAATTTTTCTTTCTATTAGTACATATTTATAATACATAATGGTTACATTCATTTTGGGAAGCAGTTACTCCTACACAACCTATCTTAACTCTTTTTAGGTCCTCTTCCCTTTCCTTCCCTTGCCCTCCTCCATTTCTGGTCCCTTTCTCATTTGCAAAAGATTTTACTATTGTAAATAGACATCTAAAAACTGACATTAGAATTCCACACAGAGTTTAGGGATAATGACAATTTTATGAAGGTGGTACAGCATTAAAAACACTAATGCGTTGTTACAACAGTTAGGTTAATTTCAGGACCATAAAATTTCTCAAAATCCTTGTTATTGCATGGTTTCTAGATTTCCAGGGCTTTGAAAAATTCTTGGTCATTAAACATGCTGTGAATTTTAATCAGTGTATTATATCAATTTATATATATATATATATATATATATATATATATATAATGTGTATTTCAATAGGACAGTTACACATTAATAGCTTAAATTCTTCTGGTAGAAAAAAAAATCCCTTTATTGGTTCTCTGTAAGACATACTTCTTCACTTCTAACCTCCACCAACAACAGTGTGCTTTTGACTAATGACATATACGTATTGTGCTATGATTAGGAAAGATTTTCAAATAATCAGAAATAAAATAATTAAGATTCAAACAATCAGCAACATAACAATTAAGTCAAAGACTGGCTTTAAAAAAAGCCTAAAGAATATTACATTGCATAATATGAGAACAAATTTTTTTAAACAAGAAAAAGTAAGAAATAACAGTAAAATAGAGCTTCAAAACAGAATGTAGGAAAGTAGCAATAATCAACACATTACATATTATTATAGTCACAGTAGTTGTACAAAGTACAAGATTTATGCATGAAACATTGTCCAGAAAATTACTAGTACAAAACTTTCCTCTCAATAAATCAAGAGAAACCAACTGCATAACTATCTTAACTGTCTTACATTTGTATATATTATTTCTTTTTCCCTTCCTTCTTTCTCCCTTTCTCGCATCACAGTTTTTCTTTTCTTTTTAACAGTTCCTTCCCTATTCACAGTATTTATTGTGCATTTTGGATCTTGTTTACTCTTACAGATTCTCACACTAGTGAGACAATAAGATGCTTACACGTGCGGATCTGGTGTATTTCACTTAGAGTATGGTCTTAAGTTGCAGCCATTTACCTGAAAAGGTCTCAAGTTTATCCTTCTTTATAGCTAAGTAGTATTCCATTATATACAACCCTCCCCTCCACACACACAGTATATGATCTTCTTGATGATTTGCTGCATACCATTTGCCAGTATCTTATAGAGGATTTTTGCATCTATATTCCTTAGGGATATTGGCCTGTAGTTTTCTTTTTTGGTTGGGTTCTTCTTTGATTTTGGAAATAGGGTAATATTAGCTTCCAGAAATGATTTTGGAAGTACTGCTTTCCTTTCAGTTTTCTTGAAGAGTTTCAGCATTAATAGAATTAATTCCTCTCTAAATTTCTTGTAGAATTAAACTATGTATCCATCAGGGCCCAGCCCAATTTGTTTTGCTTTTCTTTTTTTAGTTTTTTTCTTGGTAAAATTTAATTGCATTTTCAATTTCATTGGTTGATGTTAGGTTATTTAGAATTTTTATAACTTCTTGATTTAGTTTTGGCATTTGAAATGTGTCTAAGAATCTGTGCATTTCTTCTGTATTTTCCATTTTATTATAAGTTCTCATAATAGGTATTCATGATCTTCTAAATTTCTGTAGGATTTGTTTAGATATTCC
>RJWT010036405.1:0-13266 GCA_004365215.1 Cuniculus paca | reverse complement strand
AGCCAGATTTATGTTGTAAATCAAGAGCACAGAGCCCAGCAGGGTGATTTGAAATGTGAATTTGGCCAGAAAGGCAGCTCCAGTAAAGCTGCGAACTGTAAAGATAGAGCTGAGATCTCGTTTGCCGAGAAGGAACAGAAAAATAGAAAAGATGGCCTGAAGGCATTGCAAAAAGCAGCAAGTCTCGAACCTTTGCAGCTTCCAAACTGCAAAAGTGAAAGACCTTACTTGGAGGAGAAAGCCTCAGAGCACCATGTTCTAGAATGGTGGCAGAGGCCACAGGAGGTTCCAGAATGGCGGCAGCATAGAGAATCTGTTCCTCAGAACCAGGTTCAGAGTGCCCAGCAATCCAGGCACTTGACCCCTACAGCCAAGAAAAAGGAAAGCCTGGCTACTGTTCCAGCTGGCAGCAGATGTCAGCATCGTCCACATGGTGCTGGTTTCAAGTACATACAGAATGCACAAGTTCGGAGGTTGAAAAGGCTTGCACCCTGATTTCAGAGGGCCTGGGAGGTCAGGCAGTGTGCCCCTGAGAGGGCAGTGTGTGAAGATGTGAATGTGGAGGCCTTTGGAGCTCACAATTTGCCACAGATTGCTTCAGATGCTGGACGTGCAACTATAGGATTTAACATTTGCTCTGCTGGATTTTGGACTTGCTTTTGTCCCAATCCTTTGTACCCTCTTGTTTGTAAGTTTTGGAATGGTAATGTCTATCTTGTGCCATTGCATGTTGGAAGTGTTTAACTTTGTTTTCATTTGTACAGGGGCTTGGAGCTAAGAGTTTGCATTCCATCTTGGAGGAGACTTGGGACATGAACTTTTCAGCAATGCTGAAACTGTTTCAATGCTGAAACTGTTAGGACTTTGGCTACTCTTGCAGATGGACTAAATGCCTTTTGCATAAAGGGATGTATGTGAGTCTTTGGGGGGCCAAAGACAGAATGTTATGTTTGTAATGTAATATAATGTTGATAGACTTAATGCTGGTTCTTAAGGATTGTTAAACTGTGTTATAACGTTCAAATTGCAAAATAGTAACTATTAGCATGTCTTGGTATCTAGAGGCTGCTTTAAAGAAGTATGTCTGGGTTGCCAAGTTGAGAAGAGGTGGATTGTTATGGTTGATACATTGTGTCAACTTGAGTAGTTTAGAAGTTTAACCCAGAGACTCAGCAGGGAGCCAGGGTTCTTACTTTGTAAATATCCTCATCCTGTACAAAGGAGGGCAAGGACATTTTGTGAGTGTTAGACTCATCCAGAAGGGGGGTGTTACACCCACCCTGAAGGTTTTTTTGGGGGGAATGGCCTGTGTACAATTTAAGGGTAGAGAAGAAGCTTGTTTGCTTCTTTTGCTCTGGCTGCTGCCTTGAAGTGTTGCCCCAGTGCCATGCCACCCTGCTTTGGAGCCAGCTGATTATGGACTAAAACCACCAAAAACTATAAGCTAAATAAACCTTTCCTTGCTTCACTTTGGGTGTCAGGTGTTTTGTCCCAGCAACGAGAGAAAAGTGACCAAGACAATACCCATTTTCATTATGTCAATATTTATTTCTTTAGAGTACCCATTTTATAGTTAAGCCTTAGTTATGTCAGGAAGAGGTGTTTTTTTTTTTTTCTCATTGAGGACATGAGTAGTGACAAAAGTAACAAGTGGGTTTTGTTTTTAGAAAGTGTATTTATCACTTTTTACTCCCCGAATCTGTTTCATAAATATGGCATTCCTTTTATTTAAAAATTGGAGTAAGCATTGTGTTCCTATAGTACTGGTTCTTTGAGTTGCTTGTTTCCAAGATAGAGCATTGACCAATATATGTGAAAATAAGGAATGTTTAATTCTTTTAAAGTCAATATATTATAAATTTAAGACCAAGGGAGAAATTTGGAATGCCTATTGTATTAGTCCATTTTCTATTACTGTAACAAATATCAGAGGTAAATCAACTTATAAAGAGAAAAGGTTTATTTTGGTTCACAGTTTTGAGGTTCTAGTCTATAGTCATTTGGTTATGTTGCTGTTGGGCCTGTGGTAAGTCATTACGTGGTGGTGGGAGCACATGGCAGAGGAAGCTTCCAGCCTCATGACCTCCAGGAAGCAAAGAGAGGAGAGGAATAGGTAGGCATCCCACAGTCCCCTTTGAGGGCATACCACCAATGACCTGAGATCTCCCTTTATCTCCCACCTCTAAAAATTTCTACAGTCCTATAATAGCAACAACCTAAGCACCAAGCCTTTATCCTAGGAGACTCTGGGAGAAACTTAAACCTCAGCACTTATGATTGACAATTTAGTTAAGAGAACAAAAGGGTAGAATTGAGATAAAATATCTTAAAACATGATTTTACTAATATGGAAGTTATTGGCATTTTTAAAGCTAATGTTCCTGGTATTTATGCATTTCTGGTAATGTTTGCAGGCATCTATGATTATGATTAGACTAATTTAAAATGAACAAGCACATAAACCTCTCAGATTTACAAAACTATTTTCAACTTTTGTTAAAACTTCCTAAAAATAAAAGTTTTTATTTGTTTCTCTTTTAATTGTTAAAGAATTTTACTAAGTGTTATGAAAGCCTCTGTTCTTAATAGAATACTATCAAGTAAGAATCAAATTGGGATATGAAATTATTGAAACTGGTTTCTAGAACAATGCCAACCTGCACGCTTCAACACTTTCCTGGTCTTTAGGATAGAGGTTCCATAAAATCCACCGATAATGGGTGATTGTGTGACTTCTCTACCAGCCTTCACAGCTGTTTATCTGGAAAAGAAGGCTCTACCAGTTCTGCAGGAGTTGTATAATGTTATCAGAGAGGCTCAATTATTTTAAACAAACAATGTTTACACAGTTCTTTGCTGAGCACTTCTCACCAGCTTTGATCTGTTTGGGAAAAATGGAAGTGAGGATCTGAGAGCTCTCAGAACAAGAAAATTAGTTTGTGAGGTATTCTTAATTTTTTTTCATTTTGTAACTATTAGCTGAAAACAGTATAGCAATATGAATTTTTAGCTATATAAACAGAAAGGAATAAAGACCCATAAAGTGTGAAAGTGAGTCCACACCCGTGATGAATTCATCAGCCAGACAACCCATTGTTTTTGGTTCAGCAGTGACAAGAAGAGGTTTGTGTTACTTAAAAACAAAAAAAAAAAAAAAGAAGAAAAAAAAAACAAAACAAAGCCAAAACAAAAGCAAAAACAAAACAACCCCAAAACTGAAATTTCTTAGAAACTTTTCCTTCAGATTCTTTCTCCTAATTAATACAAT
The DNA here is from genome assembly GCA_004365215.1 of Cuniculus paca. Classification (NCBI taxonomy): domain Eukaryota; kingdom Metazoa; phylum Chordata; class Mammalia; order Rodentia; family Cuniculidae; genus Cuniculus; species Cuniculus paca. The sequence goes on along the minus strand of RJWT010036405.1, from coordinate 9,998 downwards.
GATACTGAATTTGATGTAAAAAGGGATGGTAGAGGTAATTTATACTTCTCATTACTTTACACATGAAGCATTTTGTTCAAGTAGCAACATACGCACTGTAACTGGTTCTTCAAAAGAAAAACAGTAACAAAGAATAATAGCTCAATTTTCCTATTTGGTAAATAAATCTTTCACTTAGAGCATTTACTAAAGAAGAGGAGGATACTTTAAACTTTTCCTTAAAATGATTTTTTGAGGGATAAATTATTTAAAGGTGGCTTTTCCATAGCACAGCTACCCAGGTTTAATTCTAAATAAAGACATACGAATGGCTTAGGAAGCTTGTAAGTTTTCCTCAGGAAAGGAACTTTAGCCAGTTTGTGTCAGGAACTGGGTGACTCTAACACAAGCAAGGTCTTCTTCATCTTTTTTCTTTTCCTGTGCTGGGGATAGAACTCAGGGCCTTATGCAGGCCAGACAGGTGCTCTGTCACTGAGCTACACCTTTGTCCCCAACTCCAGTCTTGTTAGGGAAACAGTCTCAATGACTCCAAATTATTCTTTCCTCTGAAAGAACGTTGGGGTTCCCCAAAATAAATAACGCAGTTCAGGAAATTGGGGAGAGGTCTGTTGGAACTTGTGCCAATTAATCTGAACTGTCAATTTGTCTGGGTAAGAAACTCTTCAAGAAATGACTGGTTAGGGGAGTGTGCTGTCCTTGTCAGTAGATTAATCCACTGATAGTTATAGCTCCACATGCAGTTAGAAGTAGGAGCTCAGTTAGAGGAATGCGGGTTACTGGAGGTGTGCCTTTGGAGGTTCTGCCTGTCTCTTGAGCTCTTCCTCTATGCTCTGCTTTGTGGGTATCATGAAATGAGCAGCTTTGATCTGTCATGTGCTTTCCCATGATGCTGCTACCTTGAGCTAGCTGACCATGGACTGAAACTTCTGAAACTGTGAGCCAAAATAAACCTCTCCCCTGTAGGTGTTCTGCAAGCAAACGGAAAATAAAGGGACACACACACCAAGCGTCAGCTAAATGGCTGCCACCCGACTAGCATAAGCAAACAGCTTTTCCTGAGATAAAGAACAAAGAAACTCATATTGTGCATGCTTAGATTATATAACTTGTTTGCTTCTTGGCCTTATAGGACCTCATCTTTTATCTTGAGGGGATGTTTCGAGGCCTGCACTTTCTACCAAGACACTGTCAACAGGATGTGTCCAGGACAAGATGGAGTCAGTGTGGCCTCTCTACACTCCCCCCTCAGGCTGTGGATATTGAATATCTGGTCTCGGCAATAGGAAAGCTATCACAGAGTTCAGAAGATGATACCCCAAGGAATGCTGTTTTGATATGTAGATTACTTCAAACTGAGAGCACTTGAGGACTTGCAAATGCAGGGAGTAGTCTTTTCCTTCCAGTTTCCTTATCTGACCAAAGACAGATCTTTAAAATGTCACAGTGGAGGAAGCTATCACCTATTCTTCTCGGGGCTGATCCAGAGACTTTGATTACCTGACACATTGCTTATCTGCCTGACCAAACCTTTTGTTGCTATTCATTTCCTTTTGTCACTCCTCTGCTCTAGCTTGTGGGGGAATAGGAGGGTAGCTCTACTCCCCAAGAAGCCTCAAGTCCCTATTCCTTTATGCTATCTAAACTTCAATTGTATGGCTCTCCTCTGAGCCTCATGTTTTCTGAGACTTCATGCATATGAATAAAATTAAAATGGTTTATCTCCTATTAATCTATTGCCAGTTTATTTCGTAGACTCATTAGTCAACCTTCAGAAAACAGAGATAAAGCCTTTCTCTTCCCTACACAGCCTTCAGGATTTAACAGGTAGACCAGGGAAGAGTTGTGTTTCTGATAAAATTTTGTGTATCCATTTCCACTCTGGCTCACACAGAATCAGCCTGAGGCAGAGCTATGAGGCAAAGTTGATGCTGGCTTTGCTCTAATTGACTGGCATTGCAGATAAGCTCCTAGACTCAGGGTCAGACTGCCTGAGTTCAAATCCTGTTTCTACACTTGTTAGTTGTATGACCTTGGGCATGTTAACTGTACCTTTGATAACTCATCTATAAAAAAGAGCTTTCCGTAGAATCTCCCGTAGTGTGAACTAATCGATTTAACAGAGAATTTTGGAAAAAGTGCCCATGCAGAGCAAACATTTAATTAATATTAGCTGCTATTGTTTTTATTATTCCTTCTCTGATGTCCTGGGAGTCTTTTTTTTAAACCTTCATTTACTTGTTTCTATATATATGCTCTTAAATTTATTTTTTGCATGTAATAGTCACATATTGAGTCTTACCAGTATGCTGAAAACTATTTATGAGCAAGTCAGGAAGAATTTTAGGGTTGAAGGCCTTTCCAACATTCTCAAGTCTTATATGTAGTTTGTCTACTTCAGGTTCACAAATTACCTAATAAGCAAAGTGAGGGAAGATTCTATAGAAATAACTAATAATACTAGAAGATTCTAAGAAATAATTACCATTTCCCTCATCAGGCATGAAAAGGATTGATAAAACATCAAGAAGAGAAAGATACCGTGTTCCTAAATGACATGAATTTTGTTTCTTTTATGAGATAGGCTGGAGACATTTCAGTTCATCTCCACACCATAGCATCAAAACAATACCTTTCTCCTGAGTATTCCCTTCCTTTGACAGCCTTTCGTTACTCTAAATTACCATGTATATCTCAGCTTGGACATTATTTTCTCTCAAAAGTTGACTGCCTGAGACCTTCCTTGAGCTTTTGTAATAACCATTCTACCACTCATCTTTCAATTAAAGCATTTAGCATCCATATTGAAATCACCTCCGAATTTGTCAATATGTTGCAGGAAAATCCCCAAGTCAAACTAAACCGAAAGGATGGTTCTTTGCACCGAGGAGATACGAAGGCAGTGTTTAATCTTTACATCAGCCGACTGCTGGATCTTCATACCAGTAGACTGTTGCGGGATAATTCCTCAAAGGCAACAGTACTGAATTTAGGAAGAGTTTAGTTTATATAGAATTTAGAAGTGGGAGGTACAATGCAAGTGACAAAATGTTACATAATTGGTCACATTCACTGAGTCATATATTGACAGGCAGGCTACTCTTGAAACAAAGGAATTGTTTATCATAATACAGAAAGACTCCAGGAACAAGGGGAGGGGACCCTTACAGAGTGAGCATAGTTACCATAATATAAGAACATTGGGGGGCATTGAATTAGCCCAGGGTGCCCTAAGGTATAGAGAATTACACTGACTCAGTGCTCATCAGAGGTATGCAGCTGGGCCATAGACATAGTCAAGGTCAACTGAATTCAGTAGAAACAGCAGAACAGAAACTTGATCAGAGACTTTTAATTGATCATGAAATATCTATAAGTTTGCTAACTTATAAATGTGTTCCTGCATTATAATTGTGCCCCAACAAGTATCTTCCATCAGACCACAGCTCCTTGTGAACAAAGAAATGAGTTATTTTGCTTATTATTGTACACTTGGCACCAGCGTGTTTATTATAACATAGTAGATGCTCAATAAAATTTTGTTATGTTGGACATATCAAGGCTTTCTAACTTTGGTGTTGGTGGCCCATTAGCATTGAGTATTATAAAAATGGACACTGGAAGAGCTGGGTGAGTTTTAGACATCATTGCATGTATTTTTGTAGGTAAGACATTTGTGTCACAAAGGATCTTTTGAACATTTTTTTTTTTTTTGCGGCACCGGGGATTGAACTCATGACCTTGCGCTTGCCGGGCAGGCATTTAGACCACTGAGCTAGATCCCTGGCCTTACAAAGGATCTTTTGAAACCGGCCCTTCCTCCCCGTCTTTTGCCCTCTGCTCCTCCAAAATTCTTTCTACTGAAGAGAAGTCCTTCCTTAGATTTTCTTTAAACAGTTGCAGGAGCTCAAGTCTCTTGCAAAGGTCTGGTCAAAGAGACACACACCTGGGGGACAAAGATATCACTCACCAGGTAGTGCTCCTGCTCATTCTACAAACCTTTCCTCCTGTAAAAGCCTTTTGGGTCTCTGAGTGTCCCTGAGTCAGTATAGATTTGAGGTGCAAAGAAACCCCTCTATTTTCTTCAGGGTGGGCTTTAAATAGACCTGATTCCTTCCACCTGCTTTTGTCTCCTAAATTGTTGGTCACTGTAAGCAGCAGGCAGCATGGACATTCGAAGCTGGTAACTATTAATAGGAAGGCTGAATTAGGCCTATAAAGTTTCCACAGCAATAGAAATGTGCTTCCCATTTCTACTTACTTGCTTTCTTTTTATCCTACTTCACTCTTCAAATCTAATCTTTAACTCCTGAGAAATGTATCAACCCTGTAAGTCATCACAGACGCTGCACAAGACCTACAGCAGGCGTTGGGATGAGGAATTGGCTACTTATTCTCTTGTTCATTCTTTTTTAAAAAATGCTATTCCAGGCTACTATATCTATTCTTCTGTTGAAAGGTCACAGATGATCTGATGGTTTGTTTCCTTTTCCATTTCCTGGCCTTGGGTTACTGTAAGATTTCCTCGCACAATATTTTTGCTGTCTTGGATAATGTAGGGTTAACTTCCTTTTGGAAGAGATAAATCTTACCTGAGTCACTCAAAGGCTTCTTGTTATTCAGAGTCCTTTCTGAATGTTAGGTTAAGCCCCACTGGACCTGGAGCTTCCCCTCTGTCACCTATCTGCCTGTAGATCTCACTGGTTCATTTCTCTCTGCCTAATGAGATATGCAAAATGATGTTGCTGTTTTGTCAAAAGAGAAGCCCTTTGCCTTCTTATTTTTGAATGAGAAGAAAAGGCCTTTTAAGAAGGTATGTGCTGCGTAATGATTATGTGCCTCTAGCTCTTTTAATTCTTACTTTAAAAAGGAAGTGACTCATAGTGTAGATAAACTGGACTTGAAAGAATGTCTGGCTTATGCAAAGCTCATATTTACATACTATTCTCTTTCATTCATAAGGAAATAGGTACTCAAGGACTTTAGCTCTGGAGTTCCTCCTTTTTTTGTTCCTGCTCTTTGATAGGTTGTTGCTAAATGGTCCCCAAGAGAATTTTCTGGATTTGTGACATACAACTTTCTTTTCTTGGAAATAGGAATTTCATGCCTGTGACTCTAGCTACTGAAGAGAAACCGTAAGAAGTTCCTCAAAGACTCAGTGCCTCCACTAGTATCTCGTGTCTCCTTGTCTGTCTAGGTGGGGGTTATTTTATATCTGTGTTCTTCATAAGGGTTAGTAAAGCCCTGTAGTGCAGCAGTTGAGGACAAGTGCTTTAGTGTCAGATAGTCTGGGTCCCATTTTCTGCTAGCTGTGTAATCTTAGGCTAATCATCTAATCCCTCAGTCTATTTCCTCATCCAGGAAAGAGTAGAGCGACTATCACTCCAAAATGTGGCACCCTGGTGTGTGGTCCTATTTTTTTTTTAAACCGAAGGAACATAGAAGCAGCATGTACTGCAAGGGGCTGTTCTCTGAAAATTCTTTATTTGCTTAAAGTTCCACCCACCAAATAAGAAAACAATTGCTTCTGGTCCCTTCCCTAAGTTTTCATTAACTAAATTCATATCACAGGAAGAAAGACTGGATGAAGTGTGTCAACACACCTGGGCTGACTTTTGTGGTACACCATTGTCTTCTATGTTCAGTCCCATTCAGTATTCCAAAGAGAATAATTTACAATGCATTGTTTATTTTGCCAAGCCCAGTGGACTTCATTCCAGGCCATTGTGTATTTCTTCAACCTCACTGAATTCCCCTAAAAGTCATTTACTGTTGCTCTAAAAATTGTCTCCATTCTACTTTCTTCCCTTCCCTATAGAAAAGGGATATTTAAGTTTCTAAATCCTGTTGGGCTGGTGATTAATGACACTATGTGATTATATGTCTTTTCTGCAGCTAATTGTCTTTGTCAGTTTATCCCAGCCAATCCTAAGAGGGCAAAGGGGAAATTTTCCTTTACTTCCACACCTGTAAATAGTAATCTTTGTAATACCTGGATCCAAGGGCTGTTGTGATGGTGAGATGAAAGTTTATGTAAAGCATATCACCTGGTATCTGGCCAGTATTTCACCCATTATTTGAGATTATCATTAATAAGAATTTTATTTGTAACCTCATAGAGTGTAGTTTTTTTTTTTTTTTAATTTTAAGGCTCTATTTTATGCCCTTTCTAAGTGACTTCTTCTATTTAAACTATTTTTTGTCATATAATTTTTCTGGGTTGATGAAGAATGCATCAGGGTAGATGAGGAGAAGCCCTTCCTAGATGGGGAATACTTGTTGAATACATGAAACAACAACGATCAGTGATAGTTTACATTTCCAGTTGTAAGATGTGACTATATTCTCAAAAATGCAAATTTCTCCACGAGACTCCTGGGGAAACAGACAGTGGTAGGGCACTGTGCTTGTTCTATTCAAGTAGAGTTAAAGGGGTTCTCAGAAGCTGGGATTCCTGTCCTGCCCACTGGTTTCTGAACCGGAGATGACCTCAAGCTGGGGTGATCTGAAACACTCCCACTTAGACTTGGCTGAGCTTCCCAGCACAGCAGCACCCAGGCAGGGCCCCAGGCAAACAATCTTGCCTTGTTTTTCTAGCCCTTGAAGTGCCTCTCTTATACCCTGAGACAGTTATTAATCCATCACAGCTTGCACACTTGTTCAGGTGTAAAGGACTGTTAAGGTGAATTTGGAGTTTTTCTTATAGATTCTACTCTTAATTCTTTAAACTGTCTTTTACTCTCTGAATCCTGCTTTCATTCATTCACTTCTTCCCTCCATCTTTTCCTCTCACTCCAATGAACCCCTTATCCAGTGGTGAGTGGAACCTTGAAGACGTGCTGTTCTAGAATTAGTGACACACAGATGGGGATACAGCTCAGCAGTGCAGCACCTGCCTGGCAAGCGCAAGGCCTTGAGTTTGATTCCTGGTACAAAAAACAAAACAAAACAAAACAAAACAAAACAAAGCAAAGCAAAGCAAAACAAAACAAAACAAAACAAAACAAAACAAAACAACTTCGTGACACAGTCCTTCCATTCATGACTCAAACTCAAAAATCATTTTGGAAGCATCTTCTCTGTGCCAGGTTCTATCCTAGAGAGATTCTGAGTGTGTGTGCATGCGTGTGTGGTAGAGAAAAAGAGACAGACAGAGAAAGGTAGAGAGACAAGGAGACACACAGGCAGAGAAATAGAGAGACAGAGAGAAAGAAACCGAGATAGAGAGAGAGAACAAAACAAAACTTGTCTTTTTGGAACTGATGAGCTAACTTCAACAGGGGTGATTTTTAGGGTAACTTTAGGACCCATCTAGAGTCCAAATTTTGCAATTTTGTCACTTTCTTAATTCCATTTGACTTTGGCTTCTATTTCGCTGCAGCCATCCCTTTATACAGGCACTTCTTAGGCATTTTCGATTACACTTGACCTTGTCGTCACCCAGAACTAAAGCTAAACTCCAATGACTGGCTTGCTCATCACAGCTGCCCATCCCTCCAGCTTTCTCAGCCCTGTATTCCAGCCTTGCATTTTCTTTGGAACTTCTTTTTTCTCTCTTAGTGTATCAGTTACTTCCTTCCCATCTGGTCTGGACAAGTTAATTGCTTACTGCTTCAATTTTTCTTTAGTCAATTCTAACCCATCCCTTTCACCTGCTTCTGCTGTCACATCATGCTAGATCCTTTCCTGTGTCTATACAAATTCTCCATTTTCACATCAAGATCTGAATAATGCTGGGGAAAAAGCCACTCAACATTGTCACAACAAATTTATTGTTTTCAATTTTAGCCACATATAAAAGCTGATGAGTAGTCTTTCCAGTGAGAGTAGTCTTTTTTTTTTTTGTGGCACCGGGGATTGAACTCACGACCTTGCGCTTGCTGGGCAGGCGCTTAGACTGCTGAGCTAGATCCCCAGCCCTGTTTTTGAGACAGGGTCTCACTATGCCTTTCAGGATGGCCTTGGGCTCACTTTGTAGCCCAGGCTGGTCTCGAACTCACAACGATCCGCCTGTCTCAGCCTCCCGAGTGCTGGGATTACAGGCGTGAGCCACCACACCCGGCTCAGTGAGAGTAGTCTTAAGCTATCTCTTCTTTGACTCTCCACCACTGTCTTGTTTTAAAGGTTTATTTTCAGTTAAAGATTTTTTTATTATGGAAAAATAAAAACACATAAAAGAACATACAACAGTATCATAAACTTCCACATACCTATCACTTAGCTTATGATCATTTTGTTTCATTTCTGGTTTTTAATCTCACATCCAGGTTACTTTAAAGCAAATTATTATTCCAATTATTTTAAATACTTAATATTATATTATTTATGTAGTCTGAAACAAAAGGATGTTCAAAAATTAACCACAATGGCATTATCTAGGCAAAAACAATTACCTATCATTAGACATACAGGTAGTTTTTATATTTCCCTGATTGCTCTTTAACTTTTTTTTTAAATTAGGATAATATGTCTGTTAAGTCTCTTTTAATGTAAAAACATTCCCCTACTTTCTCTGTTTTCTCACTTTTCCCTCTCTGTGGAAAACACTGGGTTTCACAGTTGCTTTTTGCAATTATTATCACAGTATGTGCCTCTCATTTCTGCCAGCTGATCCGGATTTATGGGAGGAGCTTCTTAACTACCTGCACTCCTACTTGTAACACTATGAGCACCTGCATCCATCGTCCCGCCTCTGCTGTCTCCCAGGAAAGCCATCCTTTCTCCCTCCTAACCCCAGTTCTTCCATCATGTCCTTCTCAGGTCCCTTCCTGCTTGTCTTCCTGGCGTGTGCCCTCCAATTTTTAAAAATGCTCCCTCACCTGTGTCCTTAGCTTCTCCCTGACCTTTTCACATCGTCTTGACTGTAAAGCCACACTCACCAGTCAAATAACACACTTGCCTCCAGACTTCTTTTAGCCTTGTGTCTCATTTTGATTTCATCACTCATCTTCCTTTGAAAGCCAAGCTTCAAAACAGTTCTCTGCATTATTTTTTACACTCTTGTTAAGTTCCATACACTCCCTCATTCACTCCTGACTTCAGTTTCTGACACTCCAGAGAAACAGTGCTATGCTTTCTAAGGTCAGTGTAATCCTTCTCCGGCTAAATGCAATGGCCATTGTGTAAGTTGTTACCTGCTTGATATCTTTGTAGCATTTGATGGTGTTGCTCACTCATGGCTTTTTTCTTTGTTTTGCCTCGCCTTGGGTGCAGGAGATTAAACCCTGGGCCTTGTGCATTCCAGACATGTGGTTTAAGCTTGAGCTACACCATCAGCCTTTACTGCTTCTTGAAACATTCTCCAGCTTTCATGACTTGGTCTTTTCAGGTTTTCCTCGTAGCTGTCTGATTGTAACTTCATAACTCCCTGAAAGGTGTTTCGTTCTCCCTGTGCCCTGAGGTTTAAGTATTTTGAGTTCTACACATTTACCCTGGATGAGTCTATCTATTCCTATGAGTCTCTAGCTCTGAAATCACTGTCTTGAGAAATGGATCTGTGTAGCCACCTGTCTACTGGATGACTTAACATGGTTTAAACTTGATTCATGATCTTCCCACCTAAACTTTGGCCTCTTTCTGCATTATCTAACTTTGTGAAAGCTAACCCCACTGTGAGAAACTAGGGCTCTGTCTTTTCTATCAAAGGATATAAACAAGAATCCTTCCATCTTAGACTGCAGTCCACCCTTAGCAACCCTCCCAATCATACTGAAATTATGGGAAATGCCTGCTCATTTTAAATTCTGGAAACATAGCTACAGACCAAGATAGTTGATCGATAGCCAAGGACTTTCTGTTTTCCTCAACACCCCCCTCCCGCCCCCGCCGGCTCTTCCTTTCCCTCAGTAACCCTTTGGATCTTCCCCACAGGTTCCTTAAACTAGCCAACTTCAGTAGATTGTAAGCCTTTGAATTCAGTCAATGAATTTAAAGAATAGCAGCTTTTATGCATGAGGGTTTGAAAACCCCCACTTCCCCACCACTTAGTGTACCTGCTACCT